>JASCZW010012871.1:0-27216 GCA_034211315.2 Aedes japonicus
TAAATTTAAATGCAGATCTCAAATGACGGATTCAATTTTGAGAAAGTTTGTTTCGAGTTCAAATTTGTCTAACATTACCTCCATTGTTCTTACCAATTTGGCAGTCAGCGGTGGCTAAAAATGTCTAATCTTCTCTTGGTTGCATACCTTGACCATTATGTACAGTTTACAAATGGCTACCGTCACAAAAATTGAAACACCGGACGCTAATAACTCCATTTCTTGATTGATTTATTTTTGAGATTTTTTGCGCTTATCAACTAGAGATTTTTACGACTGCCATTTTATTTACACAAGTATTCAAACTGTTATAAATAAGCGTATGGATATATTTTGCGTACATATGCATCAAATCTACGTAAAGAAAACTTTAAAGAATGTTGCGTTACGGCAAGTATCAGAGAAATTTCTCTCTCTCTCTCTCCTCTCTCTCTCTCTCTCTCTCTCTCTCTCTCTCTCTCTCTCCTCTCTCTCTCTCCTCTCTCTCTCTCTCTCTGTTTCTCTCTCTCTCTCTCTCTGTCTCTTCTACTTGCTGTAGCCATCATACGACCAGCCGTTGTAACTCAGTTTTGAGTCGTTTTTAGCTCACTTTCGTCATTATTGGTATCACTCAATTTGAGTTCATGTCATTAGGATTGACAAGTTGACAAATTAAAAACATCCACTAAAATCAGATGGATGCTTTTTATTGATTTATTTTCCAACACCAGTTGCATTTACTCGATTTTTCAGTGACTCCACTTATGACCAAAGTTGAGTCAAAATTGACCTCAAAACTGAGCTCAACTGTCTGGTTGTACATATTCAATAGGTGCTTGGAAATTAACAACTATCCTAATCAGTGCTGTAAAGAGTCAGTTTCAAGTCAGTTGGATTGATTTGTTGATAACTTGTTTAAGAAACTGGAATTCTTACAATGTGGTGTATGCTGAGATCAGCGTTTGATTCTTCCCTTTTTTTCTAATAGTACACTGTCCCTAATTGTAATTGTAATCAACAGTGATTCACCATTGGAAATCATTTGACTATAACAGTGAATATTATGCTTTTCAAAGCATTATACTGGCTATCATCTATTCAAATGATATGCAATGGTGAATATCACTTGAATAACCTGCCAATATATGCTGCTCTTTCATATAAAATACTAAAGCAATACATTGTGAGACAAATATATGAACATAAACAAGCACAGCACACAAAATTCAACAACCATGGTAATTTAGAAAATCAAGCTAATCTATCTTGAGTCCAAATTATTATATACAGGACTGATCCTTTATTATAAGAAGCCTGTCCAGATCAGCTCAATTATTCAGGTCAGATCCCAAGTAAACATTACCTAAAACCGATCAGCTTTACTAAGTTTTATTAAAATTTTATGAAAGCCACTTAAAAATCAATTCGGTTTTATCACGGTACCAAGAGGTGCCAATAGGTTTCATATTTTAGCCAGGCTTATGAGCACCTGTACAGCTTGTTAAAAACAATCTTAAAATCTTATTTTCTGAAATTTCTTTTACTCCTATCAAAAGTTTTATTATGAATTTATGAACTCATACAATGCTGTTTTCAGATGCTGTTTTAGAACTCATTCATATAATTTCAATATGGTCAGTTGAAAAAGCATTTTTGCCACTCAGCAAATGCATTAAACGGCAAGTTGGCATTGATGGAAGTTACCAAATGACCAAACAGTTTTATAGTAGTTAATGCGAAGATAACTTGGCTTTTCAACAAAACTGCTGTGATTTTTTACAATCGCCATCTTGAAATATAAATTTATTATTTATTATTTAAATTTAAATTTATTATTTATTTATATTATTTATTATTAATAATTGACAAGTGGAAAATTGAATGCACCAAATTTTAAATTAAATGGAAATTAACTATAGATCGAAGACAGATCTCGGCATTCTTTAACAATACCTTATTGATTTCCATCAATTTTCAGGAAATTTATGATAAATATATCGCTCGTATTTGTTTTAATTTTGTTTATGTTGTTGTAAACTCGCATAATTTTTGAGGCGCATTAGTTTTCGATAAGAACCGATACAAAATTCTCCATATATTTAAATGCGCATATGATTTGGAGCATTGGAAAAACACTGGAAATACACTGTGGAAAAACTCAATTAGTTTTGGATATTTTGCTATCAAATAATTTTTTCCTAACACTAGGACCTTTCTCCTAGATATTACTCACTGATAAAAGAATCAGAAAAGCAGAGAATTGAGTAAAACAGAACAACAAAAATCAACCACGATACCACAGTGAAGTTTGACAGCTGTTGTCATTTACCCGTGTGCTTGTGGCCAAGAGGTTTTATGAAGGTTCCCAAGTGATCAACACATCTCTCTTTAGAACATTTTCAAAATCTCTATGGTCTGATGAGGGTTTTATTAACCATTTTTCACAACTGTCTATATAGTGGGCCACTTTGTACAGATTACGGTTTTAAATAAGCATAGAAGAGGTTGTTGGTAGGAGCAAAGATAGTTTTGAATGTGAGTTTTATCAACACAGCCGGGAGGAGTGCTATACTGCTGCAAGAAAACAAAACTTGTTACTTTAGATAGGACCCTATCTCATCTACCAGCTAAATTTCATTCGATTTCTTCTGTCTATTGATCGAACTATGCGAGCGGCTCATAATCGATGACAAGATATGCAAAGTGATCATATTTTCATAAACAGTTAATTAATATTGAAAAGTATCAATTGGTGAGACCATTCCAAATAAACAATATGATTTTTTTGCGCATTTTGATCGAAAGCTTCTTCCTCTTCTTTCGATTTTTTTTAAATTTTCCTCTCTCCTCCTGGTCTGTTTTATCGAATTGACCACAATGAAAATAAACAGAAACGAATGATTTCACTGTCGAGGAAGGGAGCCTGTTAGTCTAAGGAAAGCGTCACAGTGAAAATATGGATTGCTGACAACAGTCCAAAAAAAAACATAGATTGATTGATCAATAGTGAAATAGGTAGAGATGAAAGAAATTTTACAGGATAATTTTATATTTTATAAGGAAGCTTTGTATTATTACTACTATCAACAAATCAGAGGAAATGAAAGCTAAAGAACTTCAAACAAATAAACAGACAAGCTGGTAGGAATGTTTGTATGTTACACGAATGAGTGAATGTGAGCAAAAGTTAATTCACTCCATCCAAGGCTGCTCCATTCTTCCAAGAGACCCTCCCCTCAACATCTAGGTCAAGTCAACTCTGTTTTCAAAGTAGATTCCAAGAGATCCGGTGGGATCATCCCGAACGGAGCGCACCGAGCTCTGAAATACGACGAATGTCGGATGGATGTAATCGATATCCTTTCCTGCCGCCAGCTTGTCACAGCCTTTGTCCCGACAGAGGGAGAGAGAGAGAGAGAGAGGGATGGTAGGAGTGTTTACTTCAAGTAGCATCCAGTCCACATTGTACAACCGTATCAGCCTGCTGGTTTAATTCAATGTAAAGATCAAATAACACAGAGCACCTTTCATGGAATTCACTCACCGACACACCCACAACATACATCAAATTAAAGCGCGCTAAAGTGAAATTTAATTAAAATGTCGAACAAACTCCACTCCATCTCGAATTGATCCTTGCTGACGACGACGGTGAAGTCGGTGCAGTCGGGCGAGGAGGTGAGACTGTGACTCGTGATGTTTTTCGCCCTCTGTTGACTTTTTCAATAAATAACGTGATGCTCTATTGCTCGTTCACACACGGCAGGGACCTCAACAACGGGTCGTTTTTTTTGTGTTTCGAGGAGAAAGAGTAAAAATGTCCCCGTTGTCAATAATGGGAGTATGAAGTCTTAATTGAAAACACAAATTAATGTGAGTTTTGCTCGCGGCGGTTGTGTTATTTTTTTCTGCTGAGCTGAAGAGCGCATGAAACAAATTGTCTCAACGGTTATGGAGCAAATTTCACACCGAAAGGGGAAATTAATTGCTGTTAATTTGATCCACTGGGAATGTCGGGTTATCAGAATGATTGGGTGTGTGAAATGCGGATGCGATTGTTTGGGAGAAAATCTGAAGGCGTAAATATTCATGCGACGTTCCGGTATAATGAAGTGAAGTATTTGTTACTCGTATGCACGTCACGTTCGGTATATCGAGCGATTTTTCACAAAGCGAACTTATTTCTTTTTTGCAATTAATTTCTAAACTTAACTCGCCAAACTTTGTCTGGATTTTCCCCGGCTTGGTTACGGGTAATTTACGTTCTATAAAATTGCTTGCCGAATCGCTTCGAGCTACGTCTCGCGAGAGTTAGCTTTTTCTTACAATGTTGCAATTCCAGCCGGGTCGACACTAACTTGTGGAGTCGGCTTCGGACGGTAATTACAAAGTTTAGCGAACATTATCCGTACGATGTGGATCACCGTTGAACTTTGGCTATGTTGGCAAATTAAATTCTGAGGTAAATTTGAGAATTTTCCGACTGGTTTTTCATCCTGTCTGCATGGCATCCACATTTCGATGTTTTAGGTTTCAAACCAATCCTAACGATTGACATCCTAACGAGTCCTCGACTTCGGATTGGAAGTTGTGTTTCCGGTAGATTTCATTTTTCCCCCCCACTCGCGGTTGGTCTGTGACAAGCATTTTCACTTTCACTCCGAAAGGCTAACAAAGCGAAGGTATGTGTATCTTGAGGGTATCGGGAATGTTTGACACGAGAGGACAAGCTAACGAAGCTTATTTTGGATGAATTTAAATTGGCTCCCGTGTTGCAGATGCACCTGAAGCGATTGAATGGTAGGGCTTTCGATGGGAAGCTGAGCGGACATCGCGGTGAGTGCACTTCCGATGGGTGACTGATGACGATGCAAATTGGCCACTTTATCACTGCAGGAAATCGGTGACCTACTCATGTGAGGTGACGGTTGTTATTTTTGAAGAGAAGGGCATTTCAGTTCATGATTTACTGAAGTTAAAAAAAAGTCTTGTCGTATGTGTACTAAGACTGTTAGATAATAGAAATCATTATTTCGAATCATCCTTAGTCCACAAAATTCATGTAGGACCATTAGGCCACATAGGTCAAAATCCATTAGGCCATTAGGTCAAAATCCAGTGGGCCGAGGGTTGTGATTAGTAAGTGTTAGTTAGTATTCCTCTCAAGTAATTTCAATAATCTTTTATTGAAGAGGTCTTCTTTCTACTTTGTAATCTAGTCAAATGTTGACAGTTGAAATTTATTATTAAAAAAAATCAGATTTGAAGCAATACAATAATGCACGTCAATCCATCCAGCAGGGCACTTTTCACCAAATTTAAAAATAGCATGTTTTTTGTGGCGTACCAACAGCGAACCATAGCGTATCTCCGAGGATTTTGAACCTACCTGTCAAATTCCTTGGTTTTAGGTGCCCTGCTGAATAGACGGTCAATTTTGCGAAATTGTTCGTAAAACGATATAAAAATAACGTCAAAGTGATGTACCAATAGCGTACGTTCCAAATCTGATGTTTGATTTAAACGTACCTCAAAAAAATTCATACTTACTTATATAAAACTATTTTAAATATATTATATGTAAAATCTGACCTCGGGTTCAAATTTCTCAGAAAATTCTAGCGCAAAATAACCTATAATATATACTACTTAAGAACATTCTACGCTGCTATAAAGGGTGTCCACAATGAAATTGCCACACTATGAAATTGCTGTAACTTTTTAACCGTTGGGTAGAATTCAATGAAAATTTGAGTGGATTTAGTTCATAGTGCGAGTGCATTATTTACATCCTGTGTCCTGTGATCAGTCCTGTGATCAAAACTCGCGGAAATGGAGTCGAAAGAACAGCTCGTGCGTGATAAAATCTTGCGCATTCATCACGAGAACAAGGATTCCCGCATCGTTCCATCGCTAAAACGTTGGAAATCGCGAATTCCACGGTGTCACGAGTGATTAAGCGGTTCGAGGAACGGTTGACCACCAATCAGAAGCCCAGAAGTGAAGGAAAAAGTATTCCGTACAACACCAAAAATCACAACCGCGTAGTTGGGGCCTTCAACCGAAATCCGAACGCCTCCGTTCGGGATGTGGCTAAGAAGCTGCACCTAAGCCGAAGTTTTGTCCAGAAGGCCAAAACTAAGGCTGGGCTTCGAACGTTCAAGGTACAAAAGGCCCCTAATCGCGACGAGAAGCAGAACAAGTCCGCCAAAACCCGTGCCAGGAAGTTGTACCTCAACATGCTGACGAAAGTTGAATGCTGCATCATGGACGACGAAACATATGTGAAGGCCGACTTCAAACAGATCCCCGGCAACCTGTTTTTCACGGCCAAGGATAAGTTCAGCGTTCCGGAGCATGTCCGCACTCAAAAGATGTCCAAATTTGCGAAGAAATTCCTGGTTTGGCAAGCCATCTGCACGTGCGGGAAGCGGAGTGCACCTTTCGTGACCCAGGACACGATGAACGGACAGGTGTACATAAAAGAGTGCCTCCAGAAGCGGCTGCTTGCTCTCCTGAAGGCCCACAACGTCCCAACAATCTTTTGGCTGGATTTGGCCTCATGCCACTACTCCAAGGACGTGCTGAAGTGGTATGCGGACAATAAGGTCAATTTCGTGCCGAAAATGTTCAACCCTTCCAACACTCTGGAGCTCCGCCTCATCGAGAAGTACTGGGCGATTATGAAGCAGCATCTTCTTAAACAACCTAAGGTAATGAAGACAGTCGAGGAACTGAAGAAAGTATGGGTTTACATGCAAAAAACGGTTGATTCACAGGTTGTGCAGAATCTTATGGCCGGGGTCTTAACCCCTTAGCCAAGGTGCGGGCATTTGCGTATGGACTGTAAATAAAATACGAGTAAAATGGTAAAATGAAGTTTAATAGTTATTTCTCAATCCCTGAAAATTTGATGGCAATCGGATGAAAACTCGAATTTTGCGAATCAATTTTGTGTGTGGCAATTTCATCGTGGACACCCTTTATAGTCAAAAATGTATTTTAAACAACACGTTTAAGGAAACACCCTTGAATGGTTACTTCACGCTAAGCATTGTGTATACCCCTGAATATAGAAAGACGGCAAGCATAATGATGATCATTTTTAAGCACGTTTCTTATCATAAAGAGACAATCTGTACAGGTTTTTTTTTTAATGTGTTAAGTCGTCAAAATTGTCCTAGAGTTCAGAACTTAAGATCTATAGTTGTAACAGTAGCTTTATCCGCTTTATAATGTTATGATATAGGGGGACCCCGCCGTAGTGGTTAACATCCATAGCTCTCAGGCCAAAGTCACGAGCTCGAATCTCGCCGCCGGACAAGTTACGGAAATGCCCAAAAGGTATTTGAGTGACTTCGACGGAAGATGTACCAGCTTAGGGCTGAAAATCTTGATAAAAAAGAAAAAAAATGTTATGATACATATTCAAACATATTCAATGAACATTATGAGATAGTCTTGGGATATTCATGCCAACAAAACTAACTTAACTTTGTGCAGCCCATAAAGCTACTGTTACAAATGTAGACCTTATGTTTTGAATGACATGACAATATCAAGATTATCCTATGGTGTCGTTTCAGAATATTCATTGAATATGTTTGAATAGTTATCGTAGTTTCGTATAGCCCGAGAGCCTACGGTTACTACTGTATATCATAAGTTCTGAACTCAAGTTGGCTGTTATGAACTTGACGTTCCAGATGATTCACTGACTGTATTTGAATGCATATCGTCACCGTTAATAGGTTTTAAAGCTACTGTTACGACTGTAGATCCTAACTACTGAACACAAGGGCATTTTTGGTTAACTGGAACATTCCAATCCCACCATCCCCCTCCTTAAGTCTGTTTACCTTTCAGAAGACTCACTCAATTTGGTCAAATACATATTGTTACTATGTTTAATACAGAAAACTACAGTTACAGCTGTAGATTTTGAAATCTTTTGAACTCCAGGATGGTTTGAGTAATCTAGAAGATCATCTCATAGTATCTGTTGGTCTTCCAAGACATTCAATACACAGTGTAGCTTTGGATAGCCCAAAAATCTTTTGTTGCAATTGTAGGCCTTATAATCTAATCTTAAGAATAGTTTGGATGACCCAGAACATGTCATATTACTTTATAATGTTTCTTGACTTTTAGGAATATTATTTGAATATGTTTGAATATCTACATAAATAAAAATGAGTTGGGGCTCCCTTTGTCACGATTTAACTCGCGAGCGGAAGGATCGATCGGCGTGAAATTTTGTATGCAGGGATTTTTGGGGCCGGAGAAGGTTCTTATGATGGTTTGAGACCCCTCCCTTCACTGGGAAGGGGACTCCCATACAAATGAAACACAAATTTCTACACAACTCGAGAACTAATCAAGCAAATGGAACCAAATTTGGAATGGACGAGTTTTTTAAGGCATGAAATGTTTTTATGGTGATTCAAAGCCCCTCCTCCCTCTAAAAAGGGGGGCTCTCATACAAATGAAACACAAATTTCAACCAAACATGAGAACTATACCTACTGCTTTGCAAATTTGTATTCAGTGGTTTTTGGGTCCGGGAAAGCATCTTATGATAGTTCGAGAGCCCTCCCGCCTCTAGAAAGGGTGGAATCCCATGCAAATGAAAAACAAATTCCTGCATAACTTGAGAACTAATCAAGCAAATGGAACCAAAATTGCTATGGGTGAGTTTTTGAAGGCAAAAAATGTTTTTATGGTAATTTGAGACCCCTCCTCACTCTGAAAAGGGGGGCTAGCATACATACGAAACACAAATTCAAACCAAACATGAGAACTATCCCTACCGCTATGCAAATTTGTATGCAGGGGTTTTTGGGTCCGGGAAAGGATCTTATTATAGTTCGACACCCCTCCCGCCTTTAGAAAGGGGGGCTCCCATGCAAATGAAAAACTATTTTCTGCATAAGTCAAGAACTAATCAAACAAATGGAACCACATATGGGATGTGGAGGTTTTGTAGGCAAGAAATGTTTCTACGGTGGTTTGAGACCCCCCTCCTCTTTGAAAGAAGGGGCTCCCATACAAATGAACCACAAATTTGAGCCAAACATGAGAATCATCCCAACAGGTATGACTATTTTTATGCAGGGATTTTTGGAGTCGAGAAAGGTTCTTATGATGGTTCGAGACCCCTCCCGCATCTGGAAGGGGTGCTCCCACACCAATGAAACACGAATTCCTGCATAACTTGAGAGCTAATCAAACAAGTGGAACCAAATTTTGGATGTGGGGGTTTTCAAAACCAAGAAATGTTTCTATGGAGGTTTGAGATTCCTCCCCTCTCTGGAAGGGGTGGACTCTCATGAAAATTAGACACAAATGTCAACCAAACATGAGAATCATACCTACTATTATGAAAACTTATATGTAGAGGTTGTTGAGGCCAGAGAAAGTTCTTAAGGCTTGCTTCATTTAGAATTGGAACAAACTTTTGCTCATATTGTGGCGCTCCTGGTGGGCGGATTTGGAAGTTCTTGGTGCCCACGTGTCAGCTTCACGTATGTATTTTTGACATTCCGCAAATCGACTGTACTTTGTAAACAATCAACGTGGAAGCCGAAAGAAGGGAAAAAATTGTGCACAGTTATTTCGAAAATCCATTGTGGTCTGCATCTAGGCTAGCTAAACAGCTGAAGTTCCAGCCAAATTTAAATTTGTTTTTGCCGACAAATTTGCACGAAAATTCATGATTTGGCAGGGCATTTGCAGCTGTGGCAAAAAAACGAAAGTTTTCGTTACAAATAAGACAATGACGTCGGAACTATACCAAAAAGAGTGTCTCCAAAAACGAATTTTGCCGTTCATTCGATCCCACGACCATCCCGTAATGTTTTGGCCAGATTTGGCAAGCTGTCATTACAGCAAAGTCGTTCAAGAATGATATGCCGAGAAAGGGGTCCAGGTTGTTCCGAAAAACCTTAACCCACCCAACTGCCCCCAGTTCCGCCCTATTGAGAAATACTGGGCAATCATGAAGAGGAGACTCAAGGCAAAGGGAAAAGTTGTCAAAGACATTAATCAGACGAAGACCTGGTGGAATAAGATAGCTAAAACGATGGACGAAGAAGGTGTGCGCCGCCTAATGAGCCGTGTTACAGGAAAAATTCGAGAATTCCTTCGAAACCGTGACGAATAGTTTTATCCGTATTTTTCTTAAAAGTATAAAGAAAACGCTACATTTGTATAAAAAAAGATTTTGAATTCAATAGTAAATAACTGAAATACAGGCAATTGTTTTTGTTCCAACTCTATCTGAAGCAAGCTTTAAAATGGTTCGAAGCTCCTTCCCTGCCTGGAAAGGGAGGTTTTCCATACAAATGAAACACAAATTTCTGCAAAGCTCGAGTTCTTGGAATTGGAGTTTTTCAAATGGAACCAACTTTGGCATGTTGGGGTTTTTGAGCAGGATTTTTTTCTTAGGTGGTTCAAGAAATTTCCCATTTGTACAACTGCGTTCTGCAAACTGTTTTAATTCTGGAACTGAAATCTATGCTAACAGGGTTGAACATTTTGAAGAGCAATCAGTTTTTATCCTCCCAGAATAACGATTGAAGGATCTGATAAAATTACAGTCTGCAGATTCATTTCGTGTTTTCTGACAACGTTTCGAGGCTCATCGCTTTTAAACCAACTAAGGGAGGCTTCCAGTAACATTGTCAAAGCCATCCAGCTTTACTAAGCTTTTTTAGCAAAATTGTAAATTTTTTCCAATCCATATATTGAAATGTAAGCAATAATTTGAATGTGGAAAAATAAATGCACCTTATCTAAAATTAATGCAAATGAACTGTGGATCGGATACCAATTTTGGCATTCTTTAAAATAACCCTATCAATTTTCTGAAAAATCACGACTACTTTATCGAATATATTTGTTTTAATTTTGTTTTTGTCGTATAATTCCCGAGACGCATTAATTTTCGGCTCTTATTGTGCAAATATTCACCATAAATTTAAATGCGCATATGATTTGGAGCATGATACACTGTGAAAAAACTCAATTTGTATTGGAGATTTTGCTATCAAACAAAATTTCCCGCAACACTAGGACTTTTTTCCTAGATATTATTTACTGCTAAATGAATGAGAAGAGCAGAGAATCGAACGAAACACGCCAAAAAAAAAAACATACACGATGCCAGAGTGAAGTTTGGCCGCTGTGGCCATTTGGCCGAATGCTGGTTTGCATGGCAGCCAATAGGTTTTATGAAGGTTCTCAAGTGGTCATAACATCTTTTACTACAACATTTTCAAAATATCTATGGTCTTAACGACTGTTCCAGAGAGTATAAGCACACCTTATTTTAACGATCACTTTGAATATAATGAAATATTTCAACATGTTTTGTCTGCGTCCTTTTGTGTGCACAATTTTGAATGACATAGCATCAAAAAAGTGCTCAGTTTTGTGTTACCTATCAAAATGCGCGGTCTTACTCCGGAACAACGAAAAAGTATCGTGCACGAATGGTGCACTGTGAGCGGACTCTCCTTGAGAAATTGGCCAAGAAAGAGTGTGAAAGCATCGGAGCGGTACGATCTGCGATTCGAAAATATAGAAAACAGTGTACGTTTGAAGATGCGCCGAAGAGTGGTCGGAAACCTAGGGACCTCGTTGAGTAACGTCATGCGTGCCAAAGAAAGACTTGGGCTAAAAACATACCGGTAGCAGAAAAAACCCAAATGGAACCCAAAACAGGCCGCGTCCGTGAAACCACGGGCCCGCAAACTCTACGATTCGTTATTTTGTAGAAATTCTGGGTGCATAATAATGGACGATGAAACGTATGTGAAACTAGATTACAAAACGCTTTCCGGATCACATTTCTATACTGTAAGCGAAGACAAAGACATCCTCGAAACAAAGAAGGCAATTTTAACCGAAAAATTCGGTAAGAAGGTGATGGTTTGGCAGGCAATATGCGAGTGTGGTAAAACATCTAGTCCGTACATTACAACGGAGACGATGAACACTCAGAAATACGTTAAGGAATGTCTCCAGAAGCGATTATTGCCGATGATCAGGCAGCATGAAGGTCAAGTAGTGTTTTGGGCTAATTTGGCGTCATTTCATTACGCAAATGACACTTTTGAATGGTACAAAAGTCAAAATGTATGTTTCGTGCCGAAAGACATGAATCCGCCGAACTGCCCGGAGGCAGGGCCAATCGAGACTTTTTGGGTTTTAACCAAAGCAAAGCTTCGAGAATTCATAAAACCTGCGAACGACATCCAAAAATTTAAAAAAGATTGGCCGAAGTGGTCAAAATGGTGGGAAGTACCACTGTGCAGAAGCTAATGGGTCATGTTCAAGGAAAAGTTATCAGTCTATATAAAACACATATCATATAAAACACAAATAAAAATATGATTTGCCAAATAAAACTATTAAAACTAAAAAATAACATGACTTTTTTGTTATTTTGAAAGTGTGCTTATACTTTCTGGAACAGTCTATAAAAAGATTTTATCAACTTGTTTGCACAACCGTCTAAAGAGTGGGCCACTTTGTACACATTTTGGCTTTAAAGAAGCACAGTTTTAAATGTTGCTTTCTCAACACAGCCGGGAGGAGTGCTATACGGCTGGAACAAAACTAAAATTGTCACTTTGGTTGGTTTCAATATTAAATCGCAATATCATTCAACCGCAAGCTATCCATCAGCTAACAAAAAGCGCACTTACCTCTATACATCATGAATCGGACCGTGACACTCCCGAACGTCAACGTCCTTCGCCCGGACGTAGCAACAGGGTGGCACCGGATCGGTAGCCGTTCGCTCGATCTCGATCTGCACGTAGTCCACGCCGGCGATGGCCATCGATTCCGTCGGGTCCACCTCCACCGCGGACAGCGGAGTCAGATCGTGCGGATTCTCGATCAAGTGCTGCCGCAGCAGCTGCAGTTCCCGTTGGTTTTCTGCACAGCAGGCACAGATCGGCACGGGAGGTGGCGTCGTTGACACCAGGATCGGTGATCCTCTCAGACTTAAGATCTCTTCCAGGCCACCGCAGTCGGCCACCAGCTCCTCCGGGCTGGCGATGGGATTGTGAAACCGGTGGTTCCCTACCGCAACGTCACTAGCACTAAGCAGCGAACCGACGCTGTATCGCCGAAAGCGAACCGTTTCTCCCGTGCAGGTCGTCGTCGTTCCGCAGGTTGTCGTCAATTGGCTCGAGTTTGCGGCGCCTTTGCTGGAGCCACGGATCGAACTGAGGGCCGGCGGTGGCAGGTAGTACACCAGACACGTCACGCCAACCAAAAAGAGGAAAAAGATAAACACTATGTCGAACATGAGTAGAGAGTTCAGCGTCATCAACTGCATAGCTTAGGACACACTGTCAGAGGGTTGGTGGGCTGGCCACCGTTGCCGCAGAGGGCCAGTCACGCTCGTAGACAAACTGCGGTTCACAGTTGTGGACGGGCGGTTGATCTGGGATCGGAGCGTAGATCACCACGTGGGTTAACCGCGATCATCCTAGAGTTCATATCGGTTCTGCTTCCGTCGACAACACTCACCACTTGCTATTTGAACACATGCTATCAATTATTTGTCACAAATGTTAACTGGATTTTGCTATAATCTGTGGAGAGGCAGGGACAAAGAGATAGAAAGAAAGCGATTGAATTATGATTAGAATTTTCCCTTTCCAGCGGAGGCAGAGGTTCATGACGTTCGTTGAGTGGAATGTAAATGGTTCTGCATTCGCGCTTCTCGGTTGGATTCAGGTAAATCGAAGCACGTTGTTCAAATATTTAATAAGGAGCGATAGAGCGAGAGAGAGATATGAATTTCCCATGGGTTCAATCGGTCGGTTCTAGCTTGAGCTGCGGCCGGTGTGATACAGCTGATTATTATTGCACGACTGCAAATTCATGCTGCTGGCGAGTGGGTGGAAGGAGTTTGGGTCCTGTTCGGTACCGTCGGTGAATTAATGTGATGGATCGCCGGGAAAGCTGTTAACTGATTGCAGCTTGTATAATCTACTGCCAACATTGACATTGTTGTTTTGTGAAGCGCGTCAGTTTTCAGTGGCACGGAGGAAAGTGGAAGTTGATATTTGTGTTGAAGGAAATTATGGAAAGTGAAAATGGATTAAATGCGGAACTGAGCGATTCAGGGGAAGCGATAATGTGTTGATTCACAAAATTTTGATTTAATTTTGCCAATGTCTCGTGGGTTTATTCGATGCATTGACTTTCATTGTTTTTTGGAACTCCTTCCATCCGCATCGTCTGTATCTTGAAACCAATCCTGGTAGAGTGAATAAATTTACATGAACGCTCGAAAAGGTCCAAGATTGATACGTTTAAAAAGGACCTTGTTCCCATCACTCTTAATCATCAATTGGCAGTTACCGTTTGTCACATACATACTATATTCTCATCATAGAAAGTGAAAAAAATCCACCCCATCATCCATCACAGTCATGAAGTACCAATTTCCGATCGAAGCGTGATTGTTTCAATCACTTTCCTTTGATCCACGAGGGAGATGTTTTTTTCTCTCTCTCTCCTCGCTTCATCCTAAACAACCCAAACACTTGCTTTTTGTCGCCGCCATCGGAAGAGGAACTCAATTTCAAAATGGCAAAAGTGCTCGGGGAGCTCCAGGATGCGATGAGGTTAGGATGAAGTCCCGTAGCTTGTGTTGCGGTGGGAAATACTGAAGGAATCGTGATGAAGTTAGGTTTTACGAGCTACCTCCCCCTCGAGCTCTATCGATTCGACACAATGCCAACAGGAGATGATGGGACAGGATCGTCAACCCTTTTCCTGAGTCGCTTTGGATTCCATCAACACCGACAATTTATCCTGCGATAAAGGCTATCACCAAGATCTTGATGGAACGAAACTGTGTAACGAATTTCGAATTCTTGCAGTTAACTTCCGACGAAAATGTTGGTTAACTCTTAAACAAAATGATTAAACGCCCTATGCATTCAAATGGACTAATTTTCTCTTTTGGGTGACATGTCACATGTCATCATGCTTCGCTGCTCATCCCAATAACGAAGGTGAAAGGAAATTGAGTGTACTTGTAAATAGAGGGAAATTCAGAGGGATCGAACAATGTTGGCAGTCATCGATGTCAGCGTCGTTGTCGTCGTCGTCGTTCTCCTCCTTGTCATCGTTCAATATTTATGGGGCTGCTGGGTTATCATGTTCCACCTACGAACGAGCCGAGGACAAAGACGACGTCGATTCAACGATAACGGTGTGTAACAAGCAGTATATCGACGACGACGGCGGCGGTTCTTTGCCATCCACGTCTTGATTCAAAGGCTCGCAATAATGTTATTATCCACTTCTTGGCCCAACCACATTGAGCGGGGATCGAACACGGATTGCGAAATTGATGTAGAAAGTCAGTTGAATTCAGACGTTGCGAATCAAAACAAACCCAAAAATGAGAGGGTTCCTCTCTCATGAGCGCATCAAAACAGAGTGCATACAAACTACCGCTAGAAACTATCACAAAGCTATCAGTAGTACATGAGCGCGAACCAACACGTTACTTTTGCCTGTTGAGGTGGCGGATTCGTCCGTACCTCGACCTACCCCGCAGTGGGATGTTAGGCAAAGGTAACGTCCTTGGTTCGAGTACTACTTTACCCATGCCCTTCCGCTCAATTTTCCATACTTCTATTCTATTTCCAACCTACCGTACACTGACGGAACTTTCAACACTTTCTCTTCATATCTTTCATTCTAGCAAACATTACTGTTCACTCTTGGTTGACTCATGATGATGAGCGAACATATTCTTCTAATACAAGGTACAGCCCCATTGGGTTGTTCGGGATGATAACGTAAGATTACGCAACTAAATGTAAGCCATTACCCAAGCAACACGTAGCTATCATAATTGCTCACAGCAACTTGATTGTGACTTAATTGAGTTACATTGAAGTTATTTTAGCTCGTTTGAAACAAGTGTGCTGCTAGGGTAAGATTGTACAACTCAATGTTCTTTAGGTTAACGCCATTCGGGCCTTAAATTATCCAACCGTTGTCATACAAGCAATTTGATGTGTTCTGATTAAATTGGTGCTCAGTAACAAAGGAAAGATTGAGAAAAGACCAAGTCGTCCAAAACTGTGCTATGTCGTCCAAATAGTCGTGTAGTTCAGAAGTTAAGATCTTTAGTTATAACAGTAGCTTTATCTGCTATACAATGTTATGATAAACATATTCAATGAATGCCCTGGAAGACCAACAGACATTATGAGATAATCTTGAAATATTTGTGCCAACCAAACGAACTTAACTTTGTTTAGCCCATAATGCTTCTGTTACAATTATAGACCTTAAGTTTTGAATGACTTGTAATTCTGAATATGTTTGAATATTTATCATAGCTTTATAAAACCCAAGAGGTTACGGTTACTACTGTTCATTTTAAGGTCTGAACTCAAGTCAGTTTTTATGAACTTATGAACATCCCAAGATAATCTGATAATGACTGGTGAACTCACAGAAGATTAACTAAATGTGTTTGAATGCATATCGTCACCCTTCATAGGTTATAAAGCTAATGTTACGACTTTTGAACCTAACTTCTGAACGCACGGGCAATTCTGATGATTAAGAACATCCCAAGAAATCTCATTCTATCTGTTTACCTTCCAGAAGACTCACTTAAGCTAGTCAAATATTTCATTTGTTCTAGAAAGCTATTAGTTACAGCTGTAGAATTTCAATTTTGAATTCCAGGATAGTTTGAAAATTATCTCATAATGTCTGTTGCTATTCCAAAATATTCAATACACATGCTTCAATGTACAGCGTAGCTTTGCACAACCTAGAAAGCTTTTGTTGCAATTGTAGGTTCCAGGTTCTGATCTCAAGGATATTTTGGATGACCTTAAACATGTCATATTGCTTTATAATGTATGTTGACCTTTAAGAATATTAATTGCATATGTTTGAATATGTATTGTTACATTGTTTTGCCTTAAAATTACTAAAACAACTGTAAATCTTAAGTTCTGAACGCCAGAACAGTTTGGATGATCTAGAGGATCAGAAAGTTATAAAATATTGGTTTTTGACCTTCCAAAAGATTCATTGAATATTTTTGAATGCATATAGTAACCTTATATAGCTACTATTGCAATTGTAAATCTTAAGCTCTGAACTTAAGGACAGTTTGGATGACCTATAAGCAGTGATATCCATATCCTCAGTGTGGAAGAGAGATATTTTAAATTTTCCACATACTCTTCCTACCTCAACGAGAGCTCTTCTCTCTTGTTTATATTCATCCCGTGTTTGCATGTAGCATGTGAGTGAAAAAAATGGCTTTTATTCACTCTACACTCGGTCGCTCTAGAGTGAGAAGACGAGCTCTCAAATTCACAGAAGTGAATGCAGTTAAACTCCCTGAAGCGTGCGCCCCAGTGAGCTCACTAGCGTGGGCTCTTCTGCTAATATACAGCAGTGATTGCAAATTCGCTCTGATGCTACATAACAAAGGAGGAAAGAATAATGTTTCTTCCTGCTCCCTTTTTTCGGATATTTTCTACAACTCTGACGATGTTTTATCTTTCAATCGCACCAGCGAATCACAGAAAGAGTACTGGTGCGTCCTCGCCCAAGTGTACGCGGCAGTGATCGCAGGCGAGAGCATGTAGGCGAAAACAGATTGAGAGCACGTGAGAGCGATTGTTTAAAAGAGAGTGTGGTTCACTCACTCCAGATAATCCCATCACAGGCGCACACTTTCACTCTGTCTATTTATCGTCGAATAAAAGAGCACTTTGCTGTATCCGCGGTGAGTTATGGTTGTATCCTCTGTGAAGGAACAAATCTCACGCGCCAGCGTAACATTAGTGCAAAATACCATCTCAGCCTATAATATCCCACGATTGTCACATTCTGTCTGATGACCTACTACACTATTCAATGAATATTGTGAGATACATAATTTTCTTTTGTATACTCCAAAAACCTACTGTTACAACTGTAGATCTTATGTTTTTAACTCAAGGACAGTTTGGATTACCTGGATCATCACAATTTATCTCGTAATGTTTGCTAACGTTCCAAAATTTTCAGTGAACATGGTTGAGCGCGTAGCGTTGCTTTATATAGCCCAAAAAACTATAGTTACTACTGTAGATCTCAAGTTCTGAACTTGAAGACAGTTTTGATGACCTAGAACATCACAAAATTATTAAATGATAACTGTTGACCCTACAAAAGGTTCATTAAATATGTTCAAGTACATATAATAATTTTAGATAGCCCTAAAAGCTAGTGATACAACTGAAGATCTGAAATTCTGAACTAAAGTGCATTTTAAAAATTTAGAACATCCCAAAAATATATAAAAATATTTAACGTTTATCACCAAAAAATTAAAAAAGCGTGTGCTTATAAATCATATTATAAAACTACACTTTATACTTTAAAGATTTGGCCCAGAAGAATTAGAACATAGGCTTTTGCGCATATTTTGGATATACATTAACAAAATAGTACTCTGTTTTAACAAAAATGTTCGACATTATGTGAACTTTAGAGGGAAAATACAAAAATATCAACTCGACTTTGAAGAAATTTGCGTACTCTTCCCGGAATACGTTTCATCAACCAGTGCACATTATTCTCATCCAACGTTTTGGCAATCTTATTCCACTTGGTTGTCAATTCCTATATGCTTTTGACGACACTGCCATTCAGCTTTCTCTTCATAATAGCCCAAAATCTCTTATCAGTCTGAGCAGGGGACAGTTTGGTGGATTGAGTTCTTTCGGTATAAACGTTGAATTCATACCACTTTAGCACTGTTTTACTGTAATGACAGCTTGCTAGTTCTAGCCAAAACATGACAAGTTCATTGTGGGATCTGATGAATAGCAGTATTCGCTTTTGGAGACATTCAGTTCTGTATAGCTATGAATTAAAGATCTTATCAGTGATGAAATCCTTGGTCATCATACTGCAGCTACAGGTGCCTTGCCGAATCATGTATTAACGTGCAACGTAATCTGCAAACACAAATTTGAATTTGGCAGGACAATCTCTCCGAGCCGTAGCCTGTTTGAAATCGGCCTTTACATAGGTTTCATCATCCATGAAGAGACAGCAATTGAATTTTGTCAACGCCAGTTTTCTGGCACGGATTCTGGCCATATTGCTCTGCTTATGATTCCTATTTGGTGGTCTACAGGCACGGTATGACATGAAGCCTTCCCGAAGATGAATCCGTTGCACGATACTGCGTTTGGCACGAATTTTTTTGGCCAAGACTTTCGAATTGTAAGGCTGGGTCAAACCCACTTAGGGGGAGGAGGAGTAGCCATCGTATTACGGCCCAACATCATCTATCGTTTGCTGCCCAGTTTTGGGCTGCAAGGCATCGAGCCCATAGGAGTTGAAGTGGACACTCCCGCCGGCTAAATCATTGCGGCCTACTATCCCAAGCAAACAAACACCAGCGACGGCTCGGCAGAGGCTCTACGGCAAGACATCATCAAGTTAAATCGGCGGCAGGGACAATTCATTATCGCCGGCGACCGCACCGCAAATCATGAGACCTGGGGTAACACCCGGAAGAACCACAATGGTACCATCGTCCAGCAAGGCTTCGAGAAAGGACACTACACTATCTTGAGCTCGTATTCTACCAACCATTTGAACCGTTCCGGTGCTCTATCGATATCTTCCTCCAACACGACGAACATCTCCAATCCTGTCGTCCATCAGGAACTCAGCTCGGACCATTTTCTGGTGGTGGTCGAAGTAGGTTCACTCCGATTACAACTTTACGGCGCAATTTCCATTGTGCTGATTGGACGCCAATCCAGCTCTCGTTTGAAGACATCGACCAGTACCTGCAACAATTCGACGAAGTGATATCTCAGGCCCGGGATCAACACGTGCCAGCTTCCAGATTGGTGAGTAACTCTCTGGACCTAGACAGATCAACCATACATCTCGTTTGACTCCGTAATATCATTCGACGTCAATATCAACGTTCTGGCCTCCCTTACCTGAAGACCTACATTAATCGCCTTGAAATAATCATCTTATTCAGGTTGATGGATCAAAGAAATCGAGAACTTGCTAACCATCTCCGCTCACTCCCAGACTGCGCAAAGCCATTCTGGTAGAAAAATCTGTTTCATTTGTATGAGAGCCATCTTTTCTTGATAACAGAGGGGTCACAAACCACCATAGAAACATTTCTTGTCTCCACAAACCCCACATGCCAAATTCAGGTCCATTTGCTAGATCAGCTCTTGAGTTATGCAAAAATTTGTGTTTCATTTGTATGGAAGCCCCTCTTTTAAGAGAAAGGAAGATAAGAACCTTCTTCGGCCCCAAAAACTTATGAATACAAATTTTTACGCCGATCGGTTCAGTAGTTTCCAAGTTTATAAGGGTCAGACAGACAGACTGACAGAAATTTATTTTAAAATATAGACTAGCTGAATGAAAATTTAATAGAACTGGTTTTTGTTTTGTTTTTTTTTAAGGAATAAGTTTTGTTCAAATATTTTCGTTTGCTAATGTGCGTAAACTCAGCAAAATACAACGTAGGTGTGTGTTTTTAATTTAACGGATCGGTAGTTTCTACCGTGAATTTCGATTCTTTGTAGAACCATTTCATAATAATCTTCAAACAACGCCAAATCCTGTCAATTTGAACGTAATTTTCTCTTGCATAACCTTAGATTCACTTCTTGTGCATAATGTAGCGCTTATTTTTTACCAAGATGGGGTTCAAACTTCTATCAGAACATGTTGCTGACCAGAGAAATACACATTTTGTGTTTTAGTTGTCGGAAAATCCACATGTTCGGTTGCAATTTTATATTTCATTTGTATGAGAGCCCCTTCCAGAGAGGGGAGGTGTCTCTTACCACCATAGAAAAAATCTTGCCTCCAAAATCCCTACATGCCAAATGGATTACTGCTGGTTAGTCTTCTATGCTTACAAAATGTGGTTAATGAAAGGGAGGCCTGTGTAGCAGATGAAGACTTTGTAATCATCAGAATCTTCTCCCGCTTTGAAAAAATTACTGTTGAGGGATAATTCTTCATGTTTGTCGTTGAAACTCTGCTTCAAGGTAGCAGGTATGTTTCACTCCCCTTCCAAAAAGAGGAGGGAGTTTGAAACCACCGTGGAATAATTTCTTGCCTTCAAAATCCCTTACATCCCAAACCTTCACATGCCAAAGGTTTTCCTGTTCATTTGTTGAATAATTCTTGAGTTATACAGAAATTAGTGTTTCATTGGTAAAGCAGCCATCACTTCAAGATAAGAAAGGGGTTGCAAAGCACCATAGAAAAAATCTTACTCCTCAGTAAAACCTCCACATGCTAAATTTGGTACCATGTGCTTGATTAGCTCGAGTCGTACGGAAATTTGTATCTCATTTGAAAGGGAGCCTTCCTTTTCAGACGAGAAACCATCATAAGAACCTTCTCCGGCCCCAAAACTCCTTCATAAAAATCACGTATATGATGATCCTCATGTTTGGAATAAATTTTAGTTTTATTTTTGTATAAGAGACCTCTCCCCCATCTCAAGAGGGAAGGAGTCCCAAACCACCGTAGAAACATTATTTTGCCTTCATAAACCACCACTTGCCAAATTTGTCCCATTTTTGAGTTATGCAGAAATTTTAAAGCCATTTGTAAGGAGCCCTCCTCCTCTTTCCGACGAGGGAAGAGTCCTGCAACCACTATAAGAACCTTTCGGCCCCATAAACCCTGCATACAAATTTTCTTACGCTGATCGGTGCAGTAATATCTGAGTCTATAAGTGTCAGACAGAAAGACAGACAGAAAATCATTTTTAAACATATAGATTAGTACCGATTTAAACCAACGGTAACGATGCCATTAGTGCACTCAAGAAGTGAAATAATGGTTTATTAATGTGAAGAAGAGGGTATGATAATGCTTGAAAGCCGGCTCACACCGAGCAGTATGGATGATGTCAGGGTCATCCACAGCACCACATGATGGCGGTTTTACAGTAGGATGACAAAATATTTTTATTATCGCTCACCCGGAGCAGGAGGCAGCAACCTTTATTTCTGATCTCAGGATTGAGGTTCTCTGAAGTTCTCTGAGAGACTATCCTGGAAGTTCTCTACAGAATTTTGGCTGAAGTTTTCTGAAGAATTTCTCTGAAGTTCTCTGACAGATTCCCTGAAGTCTCTGTGAGGACCAAGAAGTTCATGTTACATGAACTCCACGAAGTCCTCTCAAGGACTTACCCGAAGTTTTGTGATGACCCGGTCTGAAGGACCAGCCCGTTGTTGGGAAGAACGTACCAAGCGTGCCTATATTGAGGTATCATTCGCTTACAGTGGGCACTACGGCGATAAACATTCATTACATAGTTCACAGGCAGACCATGTGCCACGCAGCTAAATTATTCTTGAACTTTTGAATTTGACCATGGGCATCGGTAGACCAAGTTCGCTAGAATGTATAGGCTTGATCTAGATATCAAAATACCGGATATTACAAAGAGTTCACAGTTTACACCATGGAAAAAGCTCTGACATCTCGATCGTCTCTTTGCAGTTATTTGCACCTTGCCATATGTCAGTTAGCTATATCGAGGTCTTGATTATATAATAAGTTCACATGCATTCAGCGCCATAGCGGAGGAGCAGTTTTTGGATGCTGAGTAAAGCGCCTGAAAGTTTATAATTATACAACTATCTTTCCTGAAAACAGTAAAGTTATACACATCTAGATCTCAGAAATACAGGTAATACACAAAATTAATATGTACACTACTGTCACGCAGCGGACGAGTTCTGAACTATAGTTAGCATCATCTGAAAGGCCTAAATCAACGAAACATCCTTGTCGAATACACCAACTTGCTATACGCGTCGGAGATTCAGGTTATGAAGTAAGTTTACATGAACACTAGCGTCGCGTTGTGAGATAATTCTGAAGTTTTACAATGAAGTTTACCATCCTGAAGGTTTTAATCTACTGAACAACTTTGCTGAAGGAAGCAACTTCTTATTCTTTCTGATGAAACAACAAAGGTAATTTGAGACCCCTAAGGGAATCCGCGCATATCGGTTTACTGACTACGCTGTTTTTTTTGCTAAAATATGCGTCGCTTTTCAACGGACATAACTTTTCTGGCGAAGTCAGATCGACACATTTTCTCCCGCAAAGATGTTTGTTCTGGAGAAATATGAAAAATTTGAGAAATATACTTTGGAGCATTTACATTTTAGCTAGGCAGTTATATGAGTGGATTCTCAAAATATTTTAAATTTCATTTTTGATGCACAATTTGTGAAGAAAATGAAAATCACATATGGCCAAAATACGATATTCCGTGGTTTTGGGACCCAAACGAATGGAAACTTGCATGGGTGCTCTGGGTCTGAAGATCTCTGTCAACCAGTGTAATTGGCACTTGAATTTCAAAGCCACAGAATAAGAAGTGCTAGTACCAACGAAATGCTAGCAAAATATCTCTCAAATAACAAAACTTATTATTTGGGATACCTGGGAATATCTGAGTGCTACTAGTTTAGTATTGTCTTGCCTCCAATTTGTTCGCATAACATTGTGGATTTTTTTAATGGTATTATCCTCAGGTATTTTACTTGATGCAGCGCTGTTAAATACCGAGGCCTATTTTCAAGTCTTTGTTCCTGTACGGGTAAAAACTTAATTAAAACATTCCTTATTCAGCCTCTAAATGCTAGTATTTGGATGCGCTTAAATTATTTTAATGAAGGAATCTTGTTTATTTTCAAGGGACTTCCAGAACCTTTGAGGACTGCTTGCGGGTTCTTAGGCTCATGCTTATTTTGGGGCCGATATTTACTACTAGAATGAATTCCAGGAAAAAATCAATAAATTCACACTTGCTTCAGTTGACCTTCACAGTAGTTAACTTATCAGAATTTAAAATATTGCAAAAAAATGACAAAAAAGGACATCCAAAACATATTACAATTTTTTAAGTTATTTTACTGAAGATTTGCAATGTGATCGAAGTGTGCTTTTACCGCGAGCTATAACCAGTGCAGTGCAGTGTTCCCGATTCGGGATGAAAATCACGGTTGATGGTTGGTCATGCTCTATCTACTACGACCAGTTCTAGACTATACCGATATTGCATCCATGAATCTCCAGAGCACGGCTCGCTTATCAGCTGAGCTCTACTGACTGAGCTGAGCAGGCCACCAAAAAACAAGCCTCACTGAATTAATCACCTTTAACGACCGACAAATTTTCTCCGAAATGACGCTCCACAGCGTAGTGGGAAAGCCCGAAATCGTCTACCGCAAGCACCCTTCCTGATGTACTGGTCTTTAAATTATTTTTTCCTACCAGGCACAATTTCCGCTCTTCTGCATCACCAGCCCGCCAATTTCTGTCAGCAAAATTGCACCTCATTTCTCTTCGGGGTTTGCCTCGGAACCTTTGACCTGGCCAATCGCAACATAGCGTTACACGCTCAAACCAAGGCACAATGGTCGGAAGACGATCAAAATTTCAACCATCAACATGTGATATTTTTCATTCTACAATACATTTTTTTTTATTGAGAATGAAATATTTGACTGTGCTAGATGTTAAAACTTTAAAGCAATTTCAACTATTAACCAAATTTTTATTCTTATTATTTCGTGAAAATTGTTTTGAAAAATTCTACTTGGAAATAGTGTCAGTTGAAATCAAGACATATTTTGAGAAGAGTTTAGGTAAGATAATACTTTTTTTCAACTTTAAAAATGTTTTCATTTGTTATTGATAATGCTTTTAATTTAAATGGTGAGTGGAAAATGTTGGTTTAAACAAATATTGTACTATGATGTGACAACTTGTCATCACACCCTAAAACAACACTCTAACACCTCTTGCAATTTTCAAACGTTCCTTAAACATATTTATTTAAGGGTATAAACAATCAGGCTTTTGCGTGACCTTGGTTTTTGTGTCCATGTTTCAGAAAACCAAGTTCCATATAACACTTTTCTCGCTATGTTTCTATTTTAATATATCTTGGCTAATAAGATGCTCTGATGGAGACGCATGGTTATACATTTATTTTACCACTTTATTAAACGGTCTAGATTATTTTCAGATTTCAGTTGTTGAAAAATAAATCTTGTGTTGAATGGACATGTTTTTTTTCTTGCCGAAAAGAAACAATTAGCTAAGATTCTTCATGTTTCATTTTTTCTATTAAAGAACCACTCTAAGGGTTTTTTGCGAGTCTTCAATTTCCATTATAAAAAGTATTGATAAAAGTTGTTTCGGAGTGTCTGATTGGTGAATATTATAGAAGTAATAAAGACTGGCGCTGGTACATTAAACATGAAGGGGTTTGTTGCCTCGAGTACGAGGTGGAGGACGTGGAGATTTTCTTCAGATAATGTGTTACTTTCTACGAAAAAAACGGATCTTGTTCCCGTTTTCTGTATTTTCCCTTAACGAACTAGTTCCCAATTATGTAGCAACGAGAGAATAACTGCCTACATATATGGTGCATAGATACTAATATGCTAGCGGACGCAGATAGTTCGGTGAGCCAAAATCCGGGTGAGAACTTTTCCATTTATCACTTTGTTTTCATTTTAATTTTACAAAAAACTCATTGCCGATAGTTTTAACTTGCATAGGAGTTTTGGGTTAAAAAAACATTAAAATCAACATTTGGTATCGGTTGGTGATTGAAATCAGTCTCTAAAACTCGATATTTCTCTACATGGTATTCAATTGAAATGTTCCATTGAAATAAATCATCCAACACTTGCGAGCGGCCTAAAAGCATCCTTACTGTGGGTTTGAATCGTTCCTCCAACTGGATGCTTCAGCATATTTTTGTATTCTGTTGTAAATAAACCGATCTCACACATTGTGAGTGGCCCTAACATCATCCTTATTGTGGTGTAAACGGTCCTCAAACTCGATGTTTGTTAATTTTTGTATTCTGGTGAAATGAACCACCCACACTTGAGAGCGACTCCAACAGTATCCTCTGTTGGTTCATCGGTCCTTAAACTTGATGTTTTAACATATCACTGTATTCTGGTGAAATAAACCATCCACACTTGTTAGTTGCCCAACACCATCATCTACTGTCTGGTTCAATCGCCTCAAACTCGATGTTTTCACGTATTCCTTGTATTCCATTGAAATAAACCACCACATCTTATGGAGTGGCCCCAGCAGCATCCCGCTGTCGGTTTAAATCGGCAGCCAAAATTAATAACTTCATTCGGCATTTCATGTACAGAGAATAAATCGGGAACATAGAGGAAACAGCTTACACTATTCCAAGACCGATCATAACATCACAAAGACACCTAGAACGCCTATTTTGCAGTATGGAGCTTCACTACATGGAACACCATACTGTAAAAATGAGCGTTGTAGGTTAACGTCGTACCCTGTGCTGGAATAGGGTCTTGGGTGCTAAGCCGTTCCTCACTCCTAGTTGAATATCTTATTCGCTGCCGACGTGAGCTGACATTGTGCTACCACCGTTTACCAAAACGGATCCCGCTGCAAACCTAACCATTTATCCAACATCGCAGTGACGTCTCGTGGAAGTTCACAGGTGTTCTCGGCTTCCAATAAAGCGAGTACATGTCAACATATTCCTACTCCATTTCGCTTTTTACTTGACCTGTAGTTTCGGGGACTGCCAGTTTTACGCATTGAGGATGTATGCTGGTTCCAAGCATCATCTGTTGGTTATCCGCGTAATAACAGCTGATCTGGCAATAACGGAATATGCAACCTCGGGCGGTCAATCATGCTCGTGCACATGCTCATCAACTGACATGAACTCCAGGAGTACTTCAGAGAGACTTGAATCGACTCGGCAGGAATGGACATGAATTACAGATAGTTGTTACACTCTTCTTGAACATTATTGGACATGTTTCATGCATGTAGGTCCCATGCTCAGATGTCATATTCCATGATCAACATTCAAGGCGAGTTTGGAGGACCATGAACATCCTCGAAACATATGTATATTCCCATTTGTATGCTTTTCATGTAGCATTTGTGTTAAAACCCAACCATAACCACATGAAACCGTTTCAAAAAATGTGAAAAACAAAAACAATATTTAATATCATCACGATAAAACCCTGGGCAACTTAGCTTCAGCAACGAAAAGAAGGGCGGATGAGTTGTAGGAGGGCACATGTATCCAAGAATTAGGACTACCATTTCCCTGATTTG
>JASCZW010012872.1:0-27187 GCA_034211315.2 Aedes japonicus
ATTAGATGGTTACATTTCTCCAGTTCGAACGAAATCGCGAAACTTCCTCTTGATGGAGCCCTTCAGCGCCCGCTCTGTCGAAACAGACACGGAATCAGCGCGTTGCACAGTGGGAAAAATAGAACCCAAAATCACAACTAATTAAAGGCCGCTGGATAAGTGCCCTGTAAAATAGCTTATCTTATATGAAAAAATGCGAGGAATCGAATGGTGATGGTTTCATCATGGGCATACCCCGGGAAGTGGCTCAGTTTGCCCGATTTTCCCCTAATTTCGGAAGAAAAATTGAATAATCACACATTTATCATATTAGCTCTGATAATATTGCAGCCATTTGTGCTGTACTATTGTGGAAATGTTTGGAGAATCCAATGGAGGTAATGTTGTCTTGTAAAAACGTCAGGAACTGTCCATTTTGCCTAATATTCCTCACATGCTGAAACTACTAGATGTGCCATGTGGTTTTGGAAATTTGGGCGAATTAGAATCTATAAAAATGCAATACACTATTGTGGAGCTGTCCGGGGAACTGAATGGAGAGTATTTCATCTTATGTAAACATCAGTTATTGGCCATTGTGCCCGCTTTTCCCTACATACTGGAAGAATCAATCGATAAAATGCGATTTTTGGAGTAGCTGCGCATAAGAATCAAATCAAATGCACCACAATATTATGAAAATGTCTGGAAACTCGAATGAAGTGGATGTAGACTCATGCAGACTTCGGGAAGTGGCTCTAGAAGGAAGCGCTGCAAAGTTATGCAAGTGACATCCACGTGGATTGCATCCACTTCCAAAGGCATACCGCAACCGGGAACCTCCCAAAGGAAAACTATGCTTGTGACAACTAGACCCTATGTGCCGAATGCGTAGTATTTAGAAAATTTCATAATAAGGGAGGATCAAAGTAATGAAAAAGTTTTAATTTTAACCAACTTGATATATGTATGCCTAAATTAGTTATTGGGGCCAATTATAAAAGTCGAGTCAAGCAACTCGTCTCGATACTTGTCACTGCTGAGTCGAGCAAAATTGCGCATTACAGAAGCCGATTACATCTGATCGAGGCATCACCGGAACTCGACTGTTAACTTTGGCGTTGAAATTTTTCAAAATGTCATTGAAAAATTACACTATGCAGTAAGTCAGGACTTTCATTAATTTTGCTGTCATTTTTGACAGGCGAAGCATATGTGTTTACATGTTTCACTCATGTTTTATGAATTGCACTAACTTTGAAGCATTTTTCGAGGAAATTATTATAAATTTGTGGAAGATTTGAAGCATTTTTCGAGGAAATTATTATAAATTTGTGGACAAGTTTTGATCTATTTTGAAGATGATAAATGAAGATGAAATTGAAGCTATTGACAGTATTATTTATTTTAACATTCAACATTCAAAGGTTGCCGTTTGGATATTCAATAATCTCATCTCAACGATTTTATCTCGAAGTTTTCTGACATTCTTGTAAAAGCTTTCAAACTTTATTCTAAGCTTCTAGTACACTAAGGGGCTGTTCATAAACCACGTAGACAATTAAGGGGGGGAGGGGTTTCGAAAAAGTCTACGTTTGTCTACGATGAGGGAGAGGGGATATACCAAAAGTCTACGTAGACATTTTTTTCTCTCTACAAAACGGATATGCATACCCTCCACGCAGAGAAAAATACCGTCATAACAAACATATTTCAGGTAAATCCAAACATAAAATTAGTTTATTTTGGCCACAAATATAAACTTGCTTTCTTTCTAAAATATTCTATGTTTAAAACCAACCCTAGTAGCACACTTGTTGCCATTCGGTTGAGATATCAGAAATATGACTTACTAAGTCATAATCAAGTCACTACAACTAATAAAGGTCGTAGTGTGCTACATGGGAAGTGACATCGATGTTTGAAATTATAGTCATATTATGTTTATTTTCAACATATTAATGACACGAATAAACGTACAAATTTTCTGATTTTACTGGTTGCGTTCTATATTTCATTTATGTATTCTATGAGTCTAGGTCTTAGTCCTGGATTGAGCTTAAATGTTAACATGTTCAAGTTTCAAAAAGTTTGCTTAGAGATACACTGCACACAGTTTCGAGACCTGAACTTTGTAAAAATTGAAAAAATACATCAAATCAGTATAATACGGCAGCTTATTTAATAATGGAACATTACATCCCGTTCACACTACAACCTATATTACGTAATATATACTGTCTTCATATTAGCATCTATACATCTAAAGACTGTCTACGTTGAATTTCGGACACCAAATCAATAGCAGCAAAACAAAATTTACACGTTATTCAAAATTACCGATTGTTTGTTTCTACATAAGAAATCAGGTTCCGTACGATATCCTCGGAGACGCCCGCCGTAACGATTCTCCACCTTCTCTTGAAATCATCGGTGCCTTTGTTCTTCTTAGTTTCGAAGAGTTTCCCCTTAACTAGTGCCCAGTATTTCTCTCTTGGGCGAAGTTCTGGACAGTTTGGCGGATTGGCTGTGTTTGGCACATATTTGTACCTTATCCATTCCAGGATGGATTTCGCATAGTGACAAAACAGAGCTGGAGAGTCGTGGTTACTGATAAACAATAGCATCCACTATTGCAGACATTCTCTCTCGAACACATCCTTATTGATAGTGTCGGTAGAGACGAAACTTTTAGATTTTCAACCAAAACTACATATGGCCTGCCAAATCAAATACTTTTTCTAGAGTTTGGACACCTTCTTTGTCCGGAAATACTTGGCAGCGGCGTTTCTTTGCATTGCGGTATAAAAAGCCAGACCCTGAAGCTATTTAAAGTCTTCGAGTACGTATGTTTCGTCGTCCATTGATATACAAGAAAATGTTTGCAAAAAATTGGTGTCAAGCACCTTAGCACGACTTTTTGCAGTGAAATTTTGCATGTCATAACAGTTGGGCACCATTTTCACTTTGTACGGCTTCAGTCCTTACCCTTGCATAACTTTTTGTACGTATGATTTTGACTTCCCCGCCACATTTTGCACAGAAAGATTGGGATTTTTCTCCATAATGGCTATCACCTTCTTGTCCATTTTCGGGAGCATACTTTTCGATTTGTTCCACTTCCAACCTTCCGATCCACAGTCAAGTGCTGGCCAAATGATTTGCAAACACATATCACGGTACTTTTAAAAATTTTAGTTATATTTTCGAGAGGAAAAAAGGGATAACAAGAGACAGTAATTTGAGCGTGTTGGTTATGTTTCTTTATTCGTTTTTTAAAACATCAATAGCTCAAATGCGTGGTACCAACGCAATAGTAAGTTTATGATGTCAACCATCCAAGCAACACATCTCTGTCATAATTGGTTGCAGAAACTTGATTGTGACTTAATTGAGTAACATTGCAGTAACTTTGACTTATTAGCAACAAGTGTGCTACTAGGGCATTGAGTATTTTTATTTATTCGTGAATGAGCTGATATTTGATGGTTAACTTGCTCTCATTTGATACACATTTAGTAGAGGGTTGTAGCGCATGTGGGACAAAGTAGAAAATACATTAAGAGGTCTGGGAAGAAGTCAACTTGCTTTGGAAAACTTTCAAAGGAGATAAACTGAACTTGATATCTAAAGTGAAAACAAAAATAGCCGCATATGCTTTTATTGAGAACTGCATTTTGCGACAAAAGTGAACGCAGATCAACGCAAAAGCATCCACAAGGCAGATATTTCGTCGAAGAAAATAAGGCCATTCAAGATTCTGTAGCAACACCAGGAAGAAATGCTTTGTGATGTCGACGAGAACGGAGCTACGGAAGTTCTGTGGATAGAATCACGTTTTGTCGAAATCATTGGACTTGACATCCAAGAAACAATTCCACCAGAATTCTTCTGTTAGCGTCCGCTGATGAACTTTAATTATTGATTCAAGCAGCCATGGCGTGGGCATCTTTAGCATGTGCATGGTTGATTGTTGTTATTTTTTATTTATGCAGTATTTTTATGAAACAAAATTAATATAAATAACTGAATAACCGATTGTTTGAGTTTTATTCCATAAACCGTTCCTCAAACTGCCAGAGCCACATATTGTAGAACAGTTCCCATAAATTAAAAAAAAGTCTACGTAGACTTTAGGGGGGTGGGTTGGAATAAGTCTACGAAAGTCTACGATGGGGGAGGGGGGGTTTGAAAGTGTCCAATTTCGGTCTACGTGGTTTATGAACAGTCCCTAAGTGAGTTATGTTTCAACATCGAGGTTTTTTTTAATTTAATTTTTGTATCTATTGTGCATTGGAATAATTCTCGAAATTTTCTTTGATATACAACCCAACCTAACCTTTCAAAAACATATGGAAAGTTTTTACCTGAAGCTAGTTACTTTCCAAACTTCTGATTATTCCCAACTATGAGTATTATTCCTCCAAAACTCTGGTCAATTTCTCTCCACAATTTCTTGGAACTTCTCTTTTTAAAATTCCTTCGAAGTTTCTTCCTGAACTTCTAAAAGTCCTCTTCTAAACTGCAAGGAAAAAAATTCCTGAACTTCGGAGAAGTGTTTTCCTGAATTTCTAAAAAATTTCTTTCTGTCATCTAAGAAGTACTAACCTGAACTTCTGGTAAGGAAAATTTTACAGAATCTTTGGGAAAGTCCTTTCCAGATTTTCTATGAAAAATCCCTTAAATTTCTTGTAGTTTCATCCTTAACTTCTGAGAAGTCCTGAACTTTTGAAACCTTTTTCTCATGAACTTCGGTGAAGAATGTTTATAATTTTTCTGAAAACAAATCTTGCTCCAACCAAAAGGAAGTACCTCCTATGCTTTTGGAATGTTTCTTTCTGTTTTTTGGAGAATTTTCTTCCTGTACTTCTAGAAAGTATTTCTCTGAAATTTTGCATTGTTCTCTTCTGTACTTCGGAAAAGCTCTCTAGCCCATCTGGGAAAATTATCTCTGAACTTCAGAAAATTCTTCTCCTAAACTTTAAGGACGTATCGTTCTGAGCCTTGTGGACATTTGTTCCTGATTTTTTGAGAAATTATAGGTAGTGCCATTTTTTCATAAACTCTGGGAAATTCCATCTTAAATTTCTGGAAAGAGTTCCAGAACCTCTGGAAAGCTCCAAGCTACTAAGAAGTCCTCTTGCCTAAACTTCTTCTTGAAGCTCTGAGAAGTCCTCTCCTGATTTTCAGGGAAGTCCTCTTCTGAATATCTGGGAAGTATGATACTAAGATTCGGGGATGTTTGGTCCTGTTTTTTTAGGATAATCGTACTCGAACTACTAAGAAGTGCTTCTTATACTTTCGAGAAGTTTCTGCCTGACCTTTTGAGAAGTTTATTTTGAAGGAAGTCTCTTCCTGAACTTCCTGAAAGTATCTTCCTGAAGCTCTGGCAAGTCTCCTTTTGAATTTTCAAGGATAGCATAGCATAGCAAAGCATTTTCCGATCATACACAATCCTGGGTTGGCTGTTGTAGAGACGATGGAAGCGCCAGAAGAGCTGCCTTGGGTGTGACATGCTCTTCATCCATCGTTCTCTATGTACAACACCTGGCCAGGTCTTTATGATCAGCAAGGGATGGGAGGGAAGTGTTGATTACATGTCTACTTAAGAAGGTGCTGAGAACTCATGCGACCTTCATAGACATCTGGAGTTGGAAGTTGGATGGGATTGTGCGGGAGGCTTTCCTTGGAGGGAAAGCATATGTATATAGGTCGTTGGGAGTGACGAAGCTAAGAAAGTTAATGCACTCCTTTGATGTCCACACAGGCATTTTCCACTTGTATCCAAGCTCGAAATCCAAAAATGTAGCGCCTTTTCTTGCATGAGAGCTTGACTGGCGGTTGGGACATGAGCACTAACTCGTGTCCTAGCCTTTTATGGCTTATGGTTATAGCGCCATTACTCGCTTGTCTCCTTTTGAATTTTCAAGGATGTGCCCAAAATTCTGGGTGGTTTCTTTTCATAGTTCCAGAAATCTAGGACAGTTTTCATAAACCATTTAAATCGTGGGTAAATTTCCAAATTCCAAGTGCAAATGTACTGAAATGACGCGCTTAGAAGTACTTTAAAAAAAAATTAAAGTTCTAAGATTAATTTCTAAGGTTTATCACTTCTGCTGTTGTTCTGAGTCTCAGTGAGACCTCCGAATTGGATTGAGAGCCAGTGTTAAGATCACAAAAGTAATAGTATTCAAGCTAAAAAATTAAATATACTTTTTGTTATTCCGAACCAAGGTGGTCCTAATGACTAGAAATTAAAAGAAAAATTAGTATTTTCCATTTAATTCCAACTACCTTTGCTTATCTTGACAGATACGCGTATTTCATCTACAATGTGCAGACTTCTTCAGTGTCTCGTACTAATAACTCGACTTAATACGCGTATCTGTCAAGATAAGCATGCTTTGCAGAGATAGTTGGAATTAAATGGAAAATACTAATTTTTCTTTTAATTTCTAGTAACAGGTATTCCACTAAACAGCTCAAACCCTCTAAGATTCGGCTTATTAATTCGGCTAATTAATTGAGCACTTTTCCTACTCCCGCTTCTTAACGTTAGTTTTGCTGGCTTCACGCCACAAAAGCATCTGGCGATGCCCACATTAATGTTAATCGTAAAACTGAGCCATTTTTACTGACGGTCATTCGTTTTATTTTTAAAAGAACCATATTAGGACATTTTATTACCTAAGGAGTGTATCGAAAATAAGCTATCCACAAACTTTCTTTCAAATTATGTTGAAAACCGATATTTTATTCATACAAAAAATTGATCCTTTATTGTACGAGGTTACGCTTGAACATAATGAAGACCGGATGAAATTTAAGTTATTCCTTCACGAATTTTCGAGCTTTGGATCGAATGCTCTTCATCAAGTTCCGGACAAGTGTTGCATCGCATTTTTGGACGATTGAGCCTAAATTTTTGAACTCCTGCATGTTCCCAGCTGCCTTACCAGTCTTTTTGACTGACCCGCTTCACGATTGCCCAGTAACGTTCGATGGGTCGAAGCTGAGGGCAATTTGGTGGATTGATATTTTTCTCAACGAAATCGATACCCTTTTCCGCAAGCCAATTGAGAGTTGTTTTGGCATAGTGAGCCGATGCTAAATCCGGCCAAAACAGTGGAGGTGTACTATGCTTCTTATATAAAGGCAACAATCTCTTCTGGAGACACTCAGATCGATAGATTTCCGCATTTATAGTTCCGGTAGTGTAAAAATGGTTGACTTCAAACCACAGGAACATATTGCTTGCCATACCAGTACCTGTCGACCGAATTTCTCCATTTGAATCGACCTGTCCGCATCGCTCACATCCTCCTCAACGATGGCAGTAAAGTATTGTGGACCTGAAGGGTTTTTTGAGTCCTACTTACATAGGTCTCATCGTCCATCAAAACGCATGCATCCGGACGCTGCAAAAGACGCGAATACAATTTCCGGGCCCTTGTTGCTGCTCGCTTCTTCTGATCTGCACTTTCTTTCGAGATTTTCTGCTTCTTGTAGGTCTTCAGGTGGTTTCGCCTCTTGATACGCTGGATCATTCCGACAATCGTTCTTGCTTTTTTGGCACGTATTGACATTGATTTGTTCTTCATGATAAGAGATACCACTTTCTGCTCCAGTTTCGGGTTGCAAGAACCGGGTGTTCTGCCTCTTCTTGGTAGCTCATCCAAAGAATAGTGTTCCCCAAATATCATTAATAAGATGGTTTTAACACTCGCATGATGAATTCCAAACCGCTTCGCCAATTTTCGCATAGTAATACCCTTCTCACTTAGCCATGTGTCCAGAACCTTAATTTTCACTTCCTTTTCAATACGCGACATTTTGAAAACGAAGAATTTGAACCACAAAAACAAGTAAACAAAAGAAAGCTGACAGTCAAACGCACAGCATGTAGTGTTCAGAGCATAAAAAAACCATCACAAATACATGCGTACAACGCAAATGTATGTGGATAGCTTATATTCGATACACTCCTTATGTTCAGACTACGGAGTAATAACATTTATAACATGCCTATCTTGATGAAGAATTTCGTGTTAAAATTAGTTGACAACCGTTATAACATGTTAAAACTTTGTTTTCTGAACAAGGCATTGCATACTTTCCTAAAAACAAAGGGAAAAACGACTACGGGTGGAATGACCTTCTATTAGCAGAAATATTAATTTATGAGGTTAACGGCTAGCTAGAGCTCGATTCAAAGTAAATCTGGACGCAAAGTTTCATACACCACCGCGTCCTTGGTGGTTGGAACAAATAACGATTGACAGGCATTTGTTGATGCTTCATTGACGCATAAATTGGCCAAATGGTTTTGGTTTTTCTGATTTATCGACGCATCTTGATATTACGGATCATAGAACTTGAGAAAAGAAAATTAATTGTGCGCAAACATCTAGAGAATGCTTCGCGCTCTGCCTCAGCAGAAGTGTTAAAATTCCCAAATTCAACGGTGGGTCTTGTAATCAAACTTTACAAGGATACTCTGAGTGTGGATAGAGCACAGTTCATCTATCAGAAAAGTGGCACTAGGGACAAAGAACTGAGGAGAAAGGTGTTGAGGTACGTGAAAGCCAACCTATGTCTCCATACGTGATTTGGCAAAGAAATACGATTCCAACTTTTCCACCGTGAGTAACATCCTTTCAAGAGAAGGATATAAGTCTGTTTGTGCATGTAAACATCCGAATAACTCCCTGAAACTAAATTTAGTAGCCAATAAGCAAGCACGATTACTATGAGATCGAATTTTGACGAAATTTAATGGCGAATGGATGACGAAAAATCTGTTAAAATGGATTAAAACAAATCCCCGGACGTTAATTTTACCTGTCAACTGCTTGTGGGGATGTCCTTTCCAGGTATAAGTTTGTTTTTGCTGATAAGTTTGCTCGGAAACTAATGATTTGGCAAGGAATCTGCAATTGGGGCCTTAAAACCAAGGTTTTCATCACATCTCACACAATGACGTCGAACGGTTTACATTAAAGAGTGTCTGAAAAAGCGGATTTTACCCTTCATTCGACAACACAAGACCAACGTTATGTTTTTGGCCGGATCTAGCCAGCTGCCACTACTCTGAGGAGGTACTAGAATGGTATGCTGCAAACAATACTAATTTCGTCGTCACAGAGATTAATCGTCCAAATTGCCCTGAGTTCACACCGATCGAAAAATATTGGGCAATTGTCAAGCGAAAACTTCGAGAATGCGGTAAAGAAGTCACAAATGAATGTTGACACAGCCCTCAGTCTGTATAACGGGCACTATAAAGCCGGAAACAAATAATAATTTGTTCTTTTGACCCACCTCTCCCCCCCCCCTCTCATCCTTCTCCAGAAAAAGTGGAGAAATGAAAAATTAATCAACTGCCCAGGAGACTCCACTAGTTTTGACTAAAAATTAATTAGTTATGCTAGAAAATAAAAAACCCTGAAATGACCTAAAAATAAATTAGTTTTGCTAGAAATTGGTTGGTAAATGACTGGACAATGCGTACCTGCATTAAAGGGCGAACACGAAATTATTGCGACACCGAAAATATCATGCCAATTTTCTTATAATGTTTAGAATCAAACCAAAATTTTAGGGTAGTTTTATACATATATTTACTTCTAAAATCAAAAGAAAAATTAATCGATGGAGTCTTGAGTGTAAAAATGAACGCATTTTCACTTGATGCCCTCCATCAAAGTCTTTACAGTGTCATCCGGTACCAGTTTCTCAGTTTTTTTTCCATTTTCTTAACATGTCCTTTCTCGTCTTTGACTGTCTTCTTGCTCTTCCGAAGTTCCCGCTTCATCATTGCCCAGTACTGCTCCACCGGGCGCAGCTCCGGACAGTTTGGCGGATTCATGTCCTTTGGAACAAAATGGACAGAATTGGCCTCATACCACTCCAGGACACTTTTAGAATAGTGGCATGATGCCAAATCTAGCCAAAATAGCGGAGCTTCGTCGTGCTGCTGCAAGAACGGCAAAAGGCGCTTCTCGAGGCACTCAGATTTGTAGATCTCGCCATTTACTGTGCCCTTTGTCACGAAAGGCTCACTCCTCAGTCCGCAAGAGCAGATGGCCTACCAAATGAGATATTTGGAGGCGAACTTCGACATTTTCTTCTTATTAAATTTGTCGTCCACATAGAACGTGCTCTTGCCGGTGAAAAACTCCAACCCCGGAATTTGCTTAAAATCGGCTTTTATATACGTTTCGTCGTCTATCACACAGCAGCCATATTTTGTCAACATCTTCTCGTAGAGCTTCCGTGCCCAAGTTTTAGCCGTCGATTGTTGTCGCTCATCGCGGTTTGGGAAGTTCTGTACCTTGTATGTATGAAGTCCAGCTCTCTTCTTTGCATTCTGGACGTAGCTCTGCGACATGCCGATCTTTTTAGCCAAATCACGGCTTGAGACGTTGGGATTTGCTTTAATCATCCGCTTCACCTTTCCCTCCGTCTTTTTGTTCTCCGGTCCCGGTTTTCTTCCAGCTCCTTTGCCGTGGTGCAACGTCAACCGCTCCTGGAACCGCTTCAACACTCTGGAGACGGTTGAATGGTGAATGTTCAACATTTTTCCCAACTGCCGGTGCGACAGGTCTTGAAATTCAGGAATTTGTTCTCTCGACTCGCGTTGGTTCACCTCCATTTTCGTTGAATCGAAAAACACGACTTCGAGTTTGACAGCATGTAAACAATACACATCAATGAGAAAGTGTGCAAAATTTGATTGATTTTTACCCAATGGTAAAAAAGTTATGCCCTGTTGAATGTGTCACAATAATTTCGTGTTCGCCCTTTAATAAAATAGATCCTACTGCGATCCTTAGCCTCTTCTCCAGTAACTCCTATCCCTACTTCCCCGTGGTGACGACTGGGGTACGAGTAACTATTGGAAAGATCGGGTAAACAACCCCGGTAGGACTTTGGTCATATGCTGTCAGGGAAGGGAGTCCTCTTCAAAGGATGTAGTCTATCTGAGCGCCTGTTCTCCGTGTTAGAAGCGGCTGATCATCGTCCTCGTGCCAGCGTGGAACTCTAAACAGTGCTGTGCACGATGGTCCCCCGGCGAGACAGGGGGTTGGGGAAGGCCCAACAAGCCGCCCTTAAAAAATGAATGTTACAAATAATACAGAAGTTAATACGGATCGGAACAATCGGCAAAGACCTAGGCGACAAATTAAGGACTACGATTGGAAACTCGGAACATGGAACTGCAAATCAATCTACTTCCTTGGTTGCGATAGGATAATCTACGACGAACTTCAACCACGTAACTTCGAAGTCGTAGCACAGCAAGAGGTTTGCTGGACAGGACAGAAGGTATGGAAAAGCGGGCATCGAGCGGCTACTTTCTACCAGAGCTGAAATTTGCGACCTCCCGTGGTTTAGTAGTTCGAAGTATCTTCTTCCCCCGTAAAGACATCAACAAAGCACTTGGAGATCACCTGACCAACGCACAGAAAATCAAATCTTTTCCGATATCATCAACGTTCGCACTTACCGCAGTGCGAATATAGCCTCGGACCACTACCTAGTTGCAGTATGTATGCGCTCAAAACTCTCGACGGTGTACCACAAGCGCCGAATTCGAACGCTACGACCTAACATTGAGCTACTACGGGAAACCGGAGTTGCCCAGGAATACGCGCAACAGCTAGAAGCAGCCCTACCAACGGAAGAGCAACCAACGGAAGGCTACGTACCACAAGCTGATACGTGCAGAGACCTGGATGGCAACCTTCTCACCGGAGAGTGTGAGGTAATTGAAAGGTGGAAGCAGTACTTCGACGAGCACCTGAACGGTAATGTTACAGCGAACGAAAGTGGCACGGTAATAAATCTAGGAACACGCGCAGAAGATGACAGGACCCCGACCAGAACCCTTCAGGAAGTTGAGGAGGAAATTGGTCGGTTGAAAAACAACAAAGCCGCTGGTGTTGACCAACTCCCAAGCGAGCTATTGAAATACGGTGGTGAAGCACTGTCCAGAGCCAGTACTGGATGTTTACCGGAGGATTGGATGGAGGGAATAGTGTGTCCCATAAATCAAAAGGGCGACAAGCTGGATTGCTGCAATTATCGTGCGATCACGCTACTGAGCGCTGCCTACAAGTTGCTCTCCCAAATGTTATGCTGCCGCCTGTCACCAATTGCAAAGGAGTTCGTGGGGCAATACCAAGCGGGATTCATGGGTGCCCGCGCTACTACGGACCAGATTTTCGCGATTTGGCAAGTGCTGCAGAAATGTCGCGAATACAACGTGCCCACACATCATCTTTCCATCGATTTCAAATCAGCGTATGATACAATCGATCGAGACCAGCTATGGCAAATCATGCACGAATATGGATTTCCGGAAAAACTGACGCGGTTGATCAAAGCAACGATGGATCGAGTGATGTGTGTCGTCCGAGTATCAGGGACGCTCTCGAGTCCCTTCGAATCTCGGAGAGGGTTACGGCAAGGTGATGGATTGTCGTGTCTCTTGTTTACCATTGCTCTGGAGGGTGTGATTCGAAGAGCTGGGATAGACACGAGTGGAACGATTTTCAGAAAGTCTGTTTAACTATTTGGCTTCTCCGACGACGTTGATATCGTAGCACGTAACTTTGAGACGATGGCGGAAACGTACATCAGACTTAAGGCTGAAGCTGGTAGGATTGGGCTTGTGATTAATGCGTTGAAAACAAAATACATGAAGGGAAGAGGCTCACGAGAAGACAATGTTAGCCTCCCAGCACGAGTTCAGATCGACGGTGATGAAATCGAGGTAGTAGACGAATTCGTGTATCTGGGCTCATTGGTGACCGCCGATAACGACACCAGCAGAGAAATAAAAAGGCGCATTATGGCTGGCAATCGTGCCTACTTTGGACTCCGAAGGACGCTAAGATCGAACAAAGTTCGCCGAACCACAAAGTTGACCATCTACAAGACATTAATTAGACCGGTAGTTCTCTACGGCCACGAAACATGGACATTGCTAGTGGAGGACCAACGCGCCCTTGGTGTCTTTGAACGGAAGGTGCTGCGTACGATCTACGGTGGAGTGCAGATGGAAGACGGAACGTGGAGGAGACGAATGAACCACGAATTGCATCAGTTGCTGGGAGAACCTCCCATTGTACACATCGCTAAAATCGGTCGACTACGATGGGCTGGGCATGTCGTAAGAATGTCGGACGACAGCCCTGTGAAAATGGTTCTCGAAAACGAACCAACGGGTACAAGAAGAAGAAGCGCGCAACGAGCAAGGTGAATCGATCAAGTAGAAGGCGACCTGCGGACCCTCCGCAGACAGCGAGGCTGGCGAATGACATGGCTGCAGCCATAGAATGGAGAGAACTTCTGTGTACAGCAGAGGCCAGGCCGGCCTTAGTCTGATTGGTAAGGTAAGTAAGGAAACTTTTAAAATGCTTCTAGAAAATTCAAATGAAATTCTAATTAAAAGCGGTTTGTTGTATGATGTAAGAAAAATCCAAAACTGGATGTTTCTTACATCAGACAACAAACCGCTTTTAATTAGAATTTCCTTCGAATTTTCCAGATTCCAAAAAAGAGGCTAAATCAGGCGATATAAAGCTAAATAAGGCGATATCAGGCAAACATCAGCAACGAATGAGCAATCGGTATAAATGGCTGTCACTGGACACATCGAAGTCAAATAGTTCAAATAGTAGGTCACAACTGTGTAATGACTTTTGATTTCCAATTGAACAATTGAACAGTTCCGAGCCTCGTCAAACCGCGCATTGACCGTTTACATTGTTTAAACCATGAAAATTGCTCACATTTCACGGCATCGTGAAAAGGCAAACCGGGATACAACTGGGGCAAAGTAAATATGCTGGAATGCACACATTTACCTACCATGCTTCTAGCGCCCGGCCGTAAGCCTAGTTCAGGTTCGCATAACATTCTCCGGTATGGTAAAAAGGGTAGAATGCACTTCTCAAATACCATACCATGCCCGGTTCGAGTGTGAATGGAGTCAAAGTGTCTGAATCGCAAGGGGCAAGAACAGCGGATCACTGCAGTTGAATTGCAAGGAAAGTGGCACGTAGCGCTTCCGCCATATGTTCTGATCCCGCCCGGTCATGGAAATGCCGGTCGAGATTGAAATGGAATTTTTAAATTGTTCAGTTTTAATTAAGTTTGAAGAAGCCCTTGCTCGCAAAGACACACTGATTCCGCTCCATTTTCGTCCACGAGAACTACGGTTGACGATGATGCATGAAGATGTTATTAATGAAAGAATGTGCGCCTGTTAACAATCGAAAATGCAAACAAGAAACTTGCGAGAATTCTGGTCATAAGAATATTTCGAATTAATTCTCATTCGAACTGCGGTGGTTGTGTGGGAAATCTAGCGACATTTGAGCTGATGGGCTGATGAGTTAATATGCAGTCATATTCTGCGTGGCAAGTTAGGTGAGACGACTCGCGAGGCAGCAATTTTCACGTCATGTGAGGTGACTAAGGCTGATGGAGTCATCAGCCCTCCGGTACGTGTAGAAAGCTTTCGTTTGGATATATGTTAATTGAGATCTGCGGATATCAGGCGTCGAAAAAAACAGTACGTGGATAATGAAATGTCACTTGTTTCCGAGCGGAACCCCACGGTTAATTTCATAAATAAGTAATTTTTCGTTTGCCGTACCCCCTGCATGATCTGCTGTGGAGGAAAGCACAGACTCATGATTTTTCACTTCCCCACGTACAGCGCAACACCGATTCCCTGTAGGCAGGTCGGCGAAAAAGGAAAAATGACGATGTGAGAAAGATTAATAAAAATCAAACGCGCCATATCGCCCCTTTGCCTTCTCGGAGTCGACCGTGTTACAACTGAACCACGTATTCACACCTCCTGCTCGTGCGTGAAAGTAGTGACACGAAATGTGGGTAGAGGCGAGAGGCTGGTAACGATTGCGACGACGATGGGTAGCGGATAGGTATCAAGAGAGCAACAAACTCATGCCCCGAAACCGACGACGCGCAGTTCTACAGCAAGAAGCGATACATACATATAGCGGCTGATGAGGCAGTGAAGCGGTTATGCTAACCCAACGGACGAAACAGGAGAAACCATGTTGTTTCGTGTCACGCACTGGTAAATTTTTGATTAAAAATAAACATTCACTCTGTTGTGTGTTGGTTGATCAAGAGGATGGATTGGCTCAGCTGAATGATATGGATCTTTGATGACGCAAGTCCCATATTGTCTAGTGGTGAGGATATCCGGCTCTCACCCGGAAGGCCCGGGTTCGATTCCCGGTATGGGAAGTCTTTTTACTTAGCTCAATTTTTCTAATAAACATTTCTGTTTTAATGAACGTTTTTGATGTGCTTGTGATGATAGTGATGGCGATTATTTTTATTATCGTACAGATTGGGCCGAAAGGTTTTGGATTGTTACGAAACTATGTGTGCGCGTAGGGTTATATGAAAAAACAATAATAATTTAAAAATTCAGGGTTGCCAGTTGTTCTACGAAATTTTCCACAGTGAAAGAAAATAGCTTGGAAAACCCGGCAAAACATTTTTTTGAGCCATGCAATTTTTTTTCTTGCTTATTTATTCATAAGCTTACGGAAGTGAAATTTTGGCGATGGTTTTTTTTAAATATTTATGAGTAATGCTCGAAAAACTACAGGCTCGTCCCTCGTTTCCATACTAACATCGGCATGCTGTTAATAAGTCCCTGCAATTGAGAAAATTATTCCATAGCTATGAAATTTTCTGAGTGTAATGCTCGTCTCTGAAGGTATGTTCCGAAATATAAAAAGTAAGTAGAGAATAACATCTAAATATTGGCAGTTCTAATTAAAGATTACATACAGCTTCATCAAATGTCTCAGTTGTTGAATAATCTACTTAAAACCCGCCCGTTCCCTATTTTGGTTTTGATCTATAAAACTGGTTCTAAATTCTTGCGGGAAAATGACGGCTGTTTTCACCATAGGGCTAGGCGTTTTTCATAATAGTTAATTTTGGTAATTGGTAACACAACGGACAGCTTGTCGTACAAGGTAGCTAATGCTGAATAAATAATTATATGCCTCACAATACTTTGATTCCTAATGAGAGATAGGAACTTTATGAAACGAACAGAAACACATTTAAGCACTGATTGCAACTTGAAGAGAATATTACCTACATTAAACAACTTGTTATAAGAGGATTATGTCTGTAATAGGGAAATCATTACATGCTAAGAACTAGTGGGCTGTGATTGCAAAAAGTAATGAAACTTTAAACGACCCTTAGTTATTTTAAATACCTAAACATTCGGGAGTTTAAATTTAAATCTCAATCTCAGTGACCGAAATAAGGCGCTATAACCTTGGAAAATTTGGGTCAAATACCAAAATTCCACCCAAAAGCCAGAGAAGCATTGACTAATTCTTCTAGCATCTATGCTCTCTATGATAGAATACAAATTTTAATATTATTTAACTCAATACACGGAGAAACGAAATAACTTAAAATCGAAGTATAGAGTACTTATAAGGAGGTACACTCTTAAGACTGCTGATTTGGATAAATTTCAACTCTCAATGATAGGTAGTTTTAACTCAAATTTAAAGTATTGTAAGCAAAGCTCTTTTTACGTAATTTGGATTCAAAATAGAATACTCCGAGGACAGTTAGCGCTCGGTGCTTTTAATCTAAATTTGAATTGTTTTCTTTTCTCCCCTGTGATGAAAACAAAATGAAGAGTTTCTTTTTATTTTGATGAAGATTTTGAGCTGTGCGCCATTTTCATTAATGTGCTACTCTCGGCCGGAAGAAATCAATTTTCATTGATTTTTATTTCTCAGAAAAAAACGTGAATTTGTGTTAAAACAATAATAATGGAGCAAATAAAGAAAAACAAAATTGACGAGGGAAGCAACCAAAAGCTTGCGGGTATGAATTATTAATTTGTTTAAGTAAAAGATCTGCAACATTTTCCAGATTTTGATTTTTGAGGGATGAACTGTTCAATTGATGGATGCGGTGAATAATTTTTTACAGAGAGACGATAATATAAGCAACGATCAATGTTCTCATCATGATTTTCCTTTGCATATTATATGCTGTGCGGAGACCATCAAAATCGGTGATGTTTATGTTGTCTTTGGAGAAAAAATTATTGCATGTAAACATTCAGGAGAACTAGCAAGCTATACGACCTTGTGGCCATTAATGTTTGGCAGAGCTGTTGCCAATAATTTTACAGAGCTAACTTTGCCCATTAGGAAATTTGATAATGCCTCTTTATCATATGTATAATGAAGAAGGTATGAAGTGAGTGTGAATAAAATCATTTAAATTTTAAAACAATTTGCGTACTTATTTGTTGTTGCAAGAAGAAGCAATTGCTATTTTTATAAAACAAATCTATATTTAAGACTTAATTTTGGATTACTCCTACCCAATAGTGACTTTTCGATGAACAGTTTAATTTCACCCAAAGCGAAGTCTTTCCAAAGTACTTAAAAGTATGTACGTGAACAACTCAATTTTGAGTGGTTGCACTTAGCTGTCAAGATGAGTGAAAAAGACTAAATTTTAAGTTGTTTGCTTTCTCTGTGTATGGAAGCCACGCTTTCTTCTTTCCCTTGATTCGAAGTAACGACTGTTACAGAAAGTATAAGCACACTTAATTTTAACGGTCACTTTGAATATAATGAAATATTTCAACATGTTTTGGCTGCGTCCTTTTGTTTGCACATTTCTGAATGACATAGCATCAAAAAAGTGCTCAGTATTGTGTTACCTATCAAAATGCGCGGTCTTACTCCGGAACAACGAAAAAGTATCGTGCAAAAATGGAGCACTGTGAACGGACTCTCCTTTAGAAAATTGGCCTAGGAAGAGGGTGTAAGCGTCGGAGCGGTACGATCTGCGATTCGAAAATATAGAGAACAGTGTACGTTTGAAGATGCAACGAAGAGTGGTCGGAAATCTGGTCCTGTTAGTCCGGATATCGATAAAAAGATCAGGGATGCCTACAAGCGAAAACCAGCGACTTGCGTTCGGGATGTTGCGAAAAAACTAGGGACATCGTCGAGTAACGTCATGCATGCCAAAGAAAGACTTGGGCTAAGAACATACCGGAAGCAGAAAAAAACCCAAAAGGAACCCAAAAAAGGCCGCGTCCGTGAAACCAGTAGAGTTTGCGACTCTACGATTCGTTATTGTGTAGAAATTCTGGGTGTATAAAAATGGACGATGAAACGTATGTTAAACTAGATTACAAAACGCTTCCCGGACCACAATTCTAAACTGTAAGCGAAGACAAAGACATCCCCGAAACGGAGAAGGCAATTTTTACCGAAAAATTCGGTAAGAAGGTTATGGTTTGGCAGGCAATATGCGAGTGTGGTAAAACATCTAGTCCGTACAACACAACGGACACGATGAACACTCAGAAATACGTTAAGCAATGTCTCCAGAAGCGAAGGTCAAGGTAGTGTTTTGGCCTGATTTGGCATCACGTCACTACGCAAAGGACACTTTAGAATGGTACAAAAGTCAAAATGTATGTTTCGTGCCGAAAGACATGAATCCGCCGAACTGCCCGGAGTCACGACCAATCGAGACTTTTTGGACTTCAACCAAAGCAAAGCTCCGAAAATTCATAAAACCAGCGGAGGACATCCAAAAATTTAAAAAACATTGGCCAAACGTGGTCAAAATGGTGGGAAGTACCACTGTGCAGAAGCTAATGGGTCAAGTTCGAGCAAAAGTTAGGAGTCTTGGCTATGATAAAATATGTTGTTTAAACGAGAGTAAAATAGCATATCAAACACAAATACAAATATGATTTGCCAAATAAAATTATTAAAACTAAAAAAAAACATGACTTTTTTGTTATTTTGAAAGTGTGCTTATACTTTCTGGAACAGTCTATAGTAGAGCGATTGTGGAACCGCTCTATTTCTTGAAGTTCTCTCTGCGGCAACATGCTACGCAGTTGGCCTGGCTGGTGATAAGAAAAATGAAATTGTACAATTTCAGCCACCAAAAAGATCAACCACTTCAGAGCTGTTGTACTCTTTTAATTGCGAAGCACACGCCTTACCTTTACCGCTGCCAGGATACAAAGAGGACGAGCTCTCGAGCTGCGTGATTGGGTTGTAAAATGTAGGGTTGTATGAAACCTCAAACGGGCCAGATGCTATCGGCAGGAATGTGTCATATTGTCAAAGTTAAGGTGTATATAAAGGGTTGTAAAGGACGATTATATTCAACATCCACCCAGAAATGAGCATCATTTTCCAGGATAACTAATTTATTTTTAGTCAAAACTACTGCAGTTTCCTGGGCAGGACAGCATAATTAGTTTTTCATTTCCATCAGTTTTTATGGAGAGGGGAGGGGGGGTTGGTCGAAAGAGCAAATCATGATTCGTTCCGGCTTTATAGTGCCAGTAATTGAGACTAACAGCAGTGTCAAAATTGAACATAGAACATCTGTCAGTTTCATACAAAATTCCTCGTTCCAAACGAGCAACCAACCTGTGCCACTCTCCTAACACACACTCTAGTACCAATCAGCAATGTTTATATTTGGTTTGCTTCATTTAAGTGCCAAGCTCTGTAGGTTTTCTGTCCACTAAATGCTGACTAAAATTAAATTGGTACGCCCCTCGCGCGCCAGCAGCACGCCTCTAGTGTTGGGAATCGAAAATTTTTTGACAGTGGTTTGTTTACGCGTTTATAGAGAACAACTGCTGCAAGTTTGATCAAAGTAGTCGATAGCGAACAGAAATAACGTTAAATGAAACTCGAAAGAAAAAATATTTTGCACAAACACCTGGAAAATCAGGAGTAGTCCAGTTCCAAGCTGGCTTAAGTGCTGAAGATGCCGAAAACAACAGTTTGTCGAGTGCTCGAAACCCAATGCGGAGTTATGCGTTATGCGTTATGCGGAGACTGCCGAAATACTAAAGCAAAGTATGAAGGTTTACCCCTTTTAAAACCTTCGTAGCTATCTAGGAGACGTTTGTTACTCATATATGAAGTCTGCGCTAGGAAAAAACTGTGCATTTGGTAAATTTTCTCTGAAAAATCTGCATTATAAAACAGCACCTTATATTTGCGTTAATTTCAATAGTAGAATGTTAAAAAGCAATAGATTTAAATATTGGAATCGAAACGTAGAAAATGTCCCGATCGATTGGTGCAAACATTTTGGAAATCAATCTTGGAATTACTTAGTTATTAACGTTCAAAACCTATATATTTTTCGTGACGCTCCAAATTTTCGCAATTCAAACGTGTACCCCAGTATTGAAAACACAGACTTAGTCCTACGTCAAAATCGCACCATGGGACAAACGACATCGCTAAAAAAACATTTTGCTACAAAAGCACAACGGACAACCGAACAGGAATAAAAAACACGTATGTCGCATACGGATGCATTTTTGAGAGGGGCTTCAAAGGATTCACCAAACTGCAGCGTTTTTTTGCCGCCACCGCAGCAAAATCGCAGCGAAATAGTGGACGCGGTGAGATTACATGCCGTCTTATGGGGCACACAAACCAACGCGATTTAAAAACGCATCGCGTTGGTTTGTGCGCTCCCATAAGCTTCCATGTAATCTCACCGCGGCCACTTTTTCGCAGCGATTTTACTGCGGCGGCGGCAAAAAAACGCTGTTGTTTGGTGGAGCCTTATCCCTTCGGGTCATTCGTCCCGAACTGTAGCATTCTGCGAAGGTGTACCCATTTGATATTATCCACTGCTGCATATGAGATCTCCCTTAGTTACATTTGAAGTCTATGATAGGAAAATACTTAGCATTTAGTAAATTAACTTGCCCAAAATTATAAGACATCACCTTATATTCGCATTATTTATAATTATTTAGTGTTGCAAATCCATAGTCTTCAATATTGGAATCTATACGTAGGAATATTCCCGATCAATTGGGGCAAACATTTTGAAAATGTGTGGAGAACCGATTGAGATCTTAACGGTCAATGCCTGGCCGAGTTGTTTGAAACATTCTATGACATTAACCATGCTGAACTATCGGTGCCAAAACAAAGCTGAGGTGAATTCTTCTTATTAATTCGGCCAAAACCTGTGTGATGACAACGCCTCGGCTTTGTTTTTGTACCGATAGTTCAGCATGGTAAATATCGGGTGAAAGCGAAAAATACTCATGTTGGAGCGTCAACTTTGACGCCAGCTGTAGTCCAAACCACTTGATGCAAACACTTCAAATTTCGTCCACATTAATCTCTGTATTGTTTTAAGCCATGGAAATTTTTTTAATATCCTACCTAAATTTTTCACAGATATACGGATATTTGAAATTGGTATGTCAAAAATGACTATTTTCACATATGTTATGATAACTTCAAATTTATAAACTTCATCAACATAAAATTTTGGTCACATAAGGTTTATACATTATTTACAGTGTTTTCAAAATTTCAGCCAAATATATTGATAATTGACAAAGTTACAGAAGGTTGAAAACGCGAATTTGGAAGCAAAATTTTGTTCGGCTTTTTTTTGCTACTGAGTGTATATTGTACATTTATGTTGAAATTCATAGCTGAACGTCTGATAAATCTCTGGTTGACGGTTGATTAAAAAAAACAAGACAGTTTATCCTCAATCGTATGAAATCTAACATAAGTACTTGTGGCAAGAAATTATACAATTTTATAATGAAATTTGAATGAAATGAAATTTCATTTTGAACGAAATGAAATCAAAAACTATCGCACTAAGAAATGGAATGAAACTTAATAAAATGAAGAGCACACAGAAAAAAAACATTAATTTTAACAGATGCCTAAAATTTCCCCTAGTTCAATTCCAAGCCAAAGGAGGCGTAAACAACAGCATTTTTTGCAATCTTTCATGTGCCATACAACAATGTTTGCAATCTTTCATATAACAAGCTAGATTCAGGCGTTATCTGGCTTAAGTATTTATGAAATATCCCATTATTTTCTGCCAAATCTAGCATTCCCTTTATGTGCATTCAATAACGCAGAAAATTCAATGTTTCATTTTATGTGTGCTCAATACAAATTTAAAACATTTGCTACTTATTTTTATGAATCTTGAAAACCAAATTTTTTACCGGTTCATAATCAGATTGGTACTTCAGATTGGTACTAAGTTAGTAGAAGGCAAAATTCAAATTTCCATGCACAAAAAATAATTTTCCCAAACGAATGGTGTATAAATTTTACAATGTTGTTCAGTCGAACGAATGCAAATGAATTAATGATACCATTCCTGTCTATTCCTATATCAATTAACACTTGCAACCCAACATATCATCTGAGAACGATGAGCGGGATCCATAGGTAAGGCAGTAGTAAACTTGTCTGCTCTTTTATTCACGATGACGGCTAGTCAAATAAAAATGCACATCGATGCTTATGTAACACATTTGAGGAAAAGCGGTTGGACGTGGGAAACGAACATTCAAATACCACAATTAATATACATTCACATAATTTCCCGGCATATTCATAAAACGGATTCTACAACGATGATATTCTTGATTGCACAAGTTTATACAAAAAAGCAATCGGACCCCATTCGCCAAGGAGAATCATTATAGCTAGCACGAGAACAAACCGAACAATTGATGCGAAATCGAAACAACCGCACCGGGTAATGATAATTTCATAGAGATTACCAAGTAATTTTAACATTCGCTGCACCAGCATAAGAAATGCAAACACCGCGTTTCCAATTCGCTTCACACACCATTTACGTGGCTGGCAAATTTGTAGAAGCAAATCTTCCACAGCGTCAATCCGTGGCCAACCGAAGGAGCGGGTTTTAAAATATTCAAATTTTAAACAAAACCGTCCTAAACTCGTTTCGAATAGTTTCTCATTACGAATGCACCACTCGCCAGCTACAATGCCATCAAACCACCTTCCGGCTACCATCGTCAACGTCATCATCGCCATCATGCGGCTGTTGAATATGCCAAAGTCATGGAAATTATTGCGTTCAATTTAACCTCATTCTCCGTTTTCTTCCCAACCATCTCCAAGAGCTTTCCGACGGCCACGTAATATCAGCAGGAGAAGAGTAGAAATACAAAATTGCATGTTTATGAATATTTAATGCAATGTAATAACGAGAGCAATACATATTCCGCAAGTTTTTCACACTGCAGAGCTATTGCGCGCGGGCTCATTCCCCATCCCAATCGCCATCTCCGACCGACTCGATGCGATGCTGGTATTACATTCTGTGCTCATTGTCCCCGGTTGATGATGCCAGAACCATAAGTCCGAACCTGGTAGTTGGTTGAGGAAATATACGTACAGATACAGCCACTAGCTGCCAGCTCACTGCAGCAACTATGGCACGCCGTAAGGACCTAGTCAGGATCTATTCTTTATAGCCAAGATAAATTACAGCATTTTGTTCCTTCATCGTGTCCATTGTTTCCCGGGCCTTCATCAGTGTGAGGGTGCCGGGTGGGTCCAATGTTGCGAGATCCGTGATTGGGGAGTGCGATTTTCCGAGAGTTATAGTGGGCGCCAACCGGTGCTTCGTAGATGGAAATCAGCCAGTTGCGAAGACAATACTCGAAAATATGTACCGGAGTGGAACAATACCGATTCAAGATTGCAGCATCAAAGGAATTGATTTGATGAAGTTTGCGTTGGATTGTGCCAATAGATTTCAACGGAGTTTATACGGGAGAACAAAGAACGGGTGTGCAGGAAATATGGCATCGGAACAATCATTGCTAGATTGAGTTTCTGTAATAACAAACGAAAGATTGGGTGAAGGTAAATAAGGAATTCAGCACAATCAAATTGAAAACTAAATACATGTGACCAAAGATAGGTATGTAATCTAGGAACTTTTTTCAATTGGACGAATCTAACAATGAGAGATTCTCTCCTGTCTCGCTCTCTTTCAATTATTACCATTATAAAATTTTCAAGGGATGCTTTAGTACAGTGGTGCTCAGGTATGAGCATGTTGCGGGCCAAATTTCAATTTTTCAATTATGCCGCGGGCCGCATTGCGTTTTTCCAAAACTGAACCGATATTATGAATATGGGTTTTCTTTCAAAATTACAAATAATGAACATAAGATTGTTTTTAACCAGTGTATTTGATAACAATATCGATCAACGAAAAAATATACATTTACTTAATTTTACTTGCACTTTTCGCGTGCCAGCTTATCCAAATCAGCTTTAATAGCAGATGTCGAAATTCGAAGAGAGTTTTCCAAATGCTCGTCTGTGATTTTATTCCTTGCCTTTGATTTCACGAGTTTCATAATTGAAAACAATTGCTCGCAGATGTAAGTTGACCCGAACAAAGATGCAACATAAAGAGCATGCTTCCGAACAGCCGGAAATCGCGCTTCTGAAACAAATTTGGAATAAAAGTCCAAAAGATCGTGACTTTCAAACTTCTCTTGTAATTCTGTATCGCATTGCAATTCAATAAGTTCCATTTGCATGTTTTCTGGAGCTTGTTCAGCATCGAAACTGAATGGAGTGGCAAACATTTTCAGCATCTTTTCTTGAGATTTAAAATCTCCAAATCGCCGAGAAAAATCAGTTCCCATCGTTTGAAGTGCGTCAACGTACTTCTTAGTTGACGATACTTTTAAATTTCCCATTGTGGGAAAATGGGCAAAATTAGAGTTTTTAGTTGTTTTCCCCATAGAACGAGCTTACTTTCAAATGACTTGATTTGGTTAAGCATGTGATGTACCAGTTTCCCTTTGCCTTGCAAATTTAAGTTCAAATCATTAAGATGGCCAGTAATGTCGGCAAGAAATGCCAGATCTGACATCCATTCCTCGTTTTCGAACTGCTTCACAGGTTTACCTTTCCGCTTCATGAACTCCGCGATTTCAGCTCGAAGGTCAAACACTCGCCGCAAAACCTGTCCCCTGCTAAGCCAACGAACTTCGGTGAAATATGGAATGTCGCCGTACTCTGCATCCACGTCGGCGAGAAGACTTTTGAATTCGCGATGGTTCAACGCATGAGATCTGATGAAATTCACAACCTTGATGACGTCCTTCATTACGTCCTTGAATCCCACATTTTTAGCGCAAAGATTCTCCTGATGCACGATACAATGGTACTGTTGAAACTCCTCAGGTACGTCTGGTAGTCTTCTCAGGTGTGCAATAGCACCTTCATTCTTTCCTAAAGGATTTTTGAAAATTTCAACAGTTTCAGTAAACATGAACAGAGTGAAAAATAAAAAGCAGGATTGAACATACCACACATAGCAGGAGCACCATCAGTAACTGCACCAGACATTTTCTTCAAGGGTAGATCAAGTTCTTTCAATACAGTCTGCAGTGAACTGAAGATATCCACACCTTTCGTCGTTGCATTCATATGAATTAGGCGTTCTAATTCCTCAGTCACTTCGAAATTTTTCGATATACCGCGCACAAATACAGCTAACTGAGCTGTGTCCGAGATGTCAGTACTCTCATCTAACGCCACTGAGTAATGTACGAAATCAGCAGCTCGTTCTTTCAAACTCAACAGCACATTTCCTGCAATGTCCTCGACTCTTCTGGTAATGGTTGGCCGTGACAAACTCACTTGCGCAAAAATGCGGCTTTTTTCGGGGCATAAGATTTCCACAACAGCTTCCATACACTCCTTCACAAACTCGCCGTCCGAAAATGACTTTGATTGCGAAGCTATCTTTTCCGCGACAACATAGCTTGCTTTTGTACACAGCTCGTTTTCTTTGATTTTCTTCACAAAAAGGTTTTGCTGATTACTCAACTTTCCCTTCAACTCAGCACATTTTTCAATTCGAGCTTCACCAACATAATGATCCATTTTTGCTGCATGTTTCGTGTCATAGTGACGCTTCACATTAAACTCTTTCATAACTGCAACGGTTTCGTTACAGAGCAAGCACACCGGTTTCTGATTTACGCACGTAAAAAAGAACATTTCACTCCACCTCTCTTGGAAAACACGACCTTCATCCGCCACTTTTCGTTTTTTGCTGCTACTGGCTTCCATTTTGCTCGAACAATTTCTTTAATCTTGCACCACACGCACAAATGCGACCGAATCGACGCGATTGACAAAAGGCACTGATATGGTGAATGAACTCGACCGTCATTGAGAAGCGGGAGCGTAAATATGAGTGGATCCTCTCACATATTCTCCCATTGAGTCGTCGGCTCTCTGGAACTATGAAGCACCCGAGGGTGTGAACGAAATAAGCCTAAAAAGATATTGAATTTGCTACATTGCTCTCGCCGTTTTTCGCATGGCATCTAAACAATGGAAAACCGGTGGATTTTTTTTTATTTTCTTGTCCAATTAATAGGAGTGCTGCAGGCTGCATGTGAGCCCATTTCGGGCCGCATACGGCCCGCGGACCGCAGGATGAGCACCACTGCTTTAGTACATATCGAAAAATAATAGCGCTGACTAGCATATTCTAAAATATAATGAAATGAAAATCGGTAAGGCGATTGCGCGGCCCGCCATTTAGAGTCATTTTAAGTCACTTTGTCTCAGTTTCATCATTAGTAGAGTCATTAAAATTTGGGTTAATGTAACTGGTATATCCAAGTCGACAAATCAAAAACATCGACTCAAATCAGATGGATGTTTTCGATTTGTCGACTTGTCAACCCCAGTTACATTTACTCTAATTTAAGTGACTCCACTATTGCCGAAAGTCAGTCAAAAACGACTCAAAACTGAGTTAAAATTTGTTGATCGTGTGGAATGTGAATGAAAAAGAAAGTAATCAAAGAGAGCCTCTCAATGTTTGTCCCCGCGTGCTAATAAGTTTCAATCGGTGCTGAGCTCCATCACGGTACTGACAGCGTTAAAATTGATAAATGAGATTCTTGCAGTTGACAATCAACGAACCAACTCTACGATTGCTCCGGTGATATTTGCGGCAAAGTTTGGCCAAGCTGGTTCCACTAAATCGTTCTTCGCTGACGGATCGTTGATAGAGGAGTCAGCAGGCTCTGGAATATTTAATGTTAAATTTATAGCGCCAACCGTAAACTTCAAGCTCCTTGTTCCGTATATGTCGCTGATTGTGAGCGCGTCACATTTTGCGCTAGAAATTGTTGCCTCATTAACTTCGGGATCAGTACTTCATTTTTCACGGATAGTCTCGGTTTCTATGAGGCTATTCGCTATTGAGCCGATGGTAATTCTGCATTTTCTTCTGCGCG
>JASCZW010012873.1:0-27181 GCA_034211315.2 Aedes japonicus
ATCTACAAAATGAGGATGTGCAATATTTTCAATGCACGGTGAAAGGAAATGCCTCAAGTTTAAGTCGACCAATTTTGATCGAAACACCCTTTATCTTAATGGACGACGAAACATACGTGCTCAAAGACTTTAAACAGCTTCCGGGTTTGGCGTTTTATATCGCAACGCAAAGGAACGCCGTTGTCGAGTTTTTCGGATTAAAAAGGTGTCCAAATTCCTGAAGAAGTATTTGATTTGGCCGTATGTAGTTGTGGTCGAAAATCTAAAAGTTTCGTCTCCACCGGCAAAATCAATGAGGATGCGTACTAGAAAGAATGTCTGCAAAAGCGGTTGCTACCGTTCATCATCCACAACTCTCCAGCGCTGGTTTGGCCTGATTTGGCCTCTTGTCACTATGCGAAATCCGTCCTGGAATGGTAAAAGGAAGAAGAGGTCAAATACGTGCCCAAAACAGCCAATCCACCAAACTGTCCAGAACATCGCCCAATAGAGAAATACTGGGCTATAGTTAAGCGGAAACTTTTCGAACCTAAGAAGAAAGCAAATGGTACCGTTGATTTCAAGAGAAGATGAAGAATCGTCACGACGAGCGTATCTGAGGATACCGTACGGAACCTGATGGCGGGTGTACCACAGAAAGTTCGGGAATTTTTCATGAATGAAGATTATAGAAAGCGTTGGGTGGGTTGAAGCGATCGCCAATTCGGCTTAAGTTATTTATTGAACTCCAAAAGAAGGTTTTTTTCCTGTCCGTAATACGTGGTTGTATCGATCTGTTGGTGTGATTATCGAGTCGCAAGAACAAACAGGCATGAGATTATGTTCCATTTTATTCCTCTAAACGAATAGCTCGCCTTTCCTTCTATTTCTTTATCATTAATTCAAATTCGTTTAAGAAGCTGACATTATCTTCTGACGAACCTCTTGCTCCATAATGAGTTAAGGATTCAGTGCATTAATAAACAATCAGGCTGTAGTCGTCTGTTGTCTCTGCCATCTTTACGAAATTGTCTGTCCTGATGTTAATCCCATCGGTGAACCCAAGAAGCTGGATGAATTTAATGATAGTTCTACCTCTCGTGGGTAATCCCGCTTTTTGGATTACACCTTCCTGGAAATATCTCATTTTGGAATAATTTTAATATGGGTAAGCTTCCACTGTACCGACTAGTATCATAGAATTCATCGCGTCCAGGTTCGAACTGTACCGACATCAATTACACTTCGTCACAATTTCAACATTACAGTTATCTACAATCATGCAGCGTATCTACCACGATGGTCAATTAATCAAGATTTGAAACTTCCGTCAATAGTTTCTCCATTGATGTCACTTTTGACGCGTTAATTAACAGAAATCCACTGAATACACAAACAAATTGTGGCCGGCCGGTAATCCGGACCAATTTCCGAACAACTCTTTCGGTTTTAATCAAACACGGCACAGGCATTCCCACGGTCAAATATTTGTCGGTCGGAGGATACCTGCACAGTACATTTTATCTTGTCCGAGCAAACAAATTTGTGCATCAGTGCAGTGCAATGTGTAGATTATTTACACACCGGGCCGCTAACGCGAATCAATCAACCGTGCGGTATTTGCGCCTATGTGCCTCTGCATCCAAAGCTCAGCTCAAGCTATTTACACTTTTGCACTAATCAATTAGTGACAGGCCGGAGCAGACGGACGACGAGGGGTGACAACATATGCTCGTTGGTAACCGACCCATCACCATCGAGGATCAGTGGTAATTAATCTTCTTCGAAAAATGTGTTCATGCAACCGGTTGACGCGTAGACGGGGTAGACTCAAAGAGGAGCGCATCAAGGCTGAAGAAGAGGTATGGTATTATCGTTGATTAATTGGATTGTATGTCCCATCTCTCTAGTTAGACCAATCACATTTTGTGATAATCTGACTGATTTTCGACGGCCCAACAACAAATGAATGATGGGAATGTGTGCGTGTGGGTCTGAGACCTTTAGTGTCACTCCACCATCTGGCGGGGTTAGGCAAGCTATGTTTTTGTGGGATGAATCATCAACTAGGATAATGAGGTTATTAATTATGAATTGGTGATGTTTCCTGACAACATGGACGGGAAAAATGACATACATTATCTGTCACGGTAATAATTTACAAAACACGCCAAAGGTACACAACTAAATCTGTACCAAATCCAATATAACAGACCCCTCACCGGCAACATTTCCAACCATGGAAAACAAACATCCTGTTTATTCGAGAAACTTGCTACCTCTCTACAATACATTTTCGGGGCAGTCGTAATTTATGCCGGTGCCGGTTTAATTAGAGCATTAGAGCAGCCCTCTGAATTACGACCCATATAAATCATCCGTAAATTGTGCTCATAATGCCCACAAAGCTACTGAGCGGAAGCATAAAAGGATGTAGGCAGCCCCAGTGCTGTTATCTTATCGCTGGGACGCCTAATCCGTATGTCGGGTTTATGTATGTGAAACTCGGCGCAATCACCTTAACTTTTACGCTTCAATAACCATGGTTGTAAGCAATTGCAAATGGGGAGGAATTCATTAATTTGAATTCGGCTTTAATTACTTTCGACTGATTCAAGTGGTCGGGCTCTAATGAAGTGAGCTTCCTCGTTCTATCAACAACTACGTTGGACTGCCATCCGCCCATCAGCGCTCTTCCCGGGACAACTCATCAGCCACCCTTCTGTTGCCAGGAGATGGTTGCGGTTTTCGGCTTCATTTGTCGTGACACTGCCAACGCGAGTAACACTGAATTGAGTTAAGTTCGACCGGAATGAACGGAATGTGAGTGACATCTAGGGGAACATTCCGTAATTTGTTTTAGCGTTTAAAGTTTTAGTTATGTAAATAAAGGGTGTATTCGATAAAAATGGCACACACATATATACTCATCAAAATTAAACTGATTATCGGATTTTCTTGAAATTTTCAGAGAATGAAGAACTACTAATGAGTTTTACAACATTTGTTTTATTCAATTTCGTCTCCCATCCCGAATGCCCGCACCTTCCTTTTCACTCCACCCATCAAATTTTGTACAACCGATTTTCCCAGTGTTTTTGTTGTTTTTACCCAAATTTTCTTCAATTCTAGCTCTGTTTTTATAGTTTTGGGATGTTTGCGAAGTTCCGTTTTCATAATTGCCCAGAATTTTTCAATTGGACGAAGTTCCGGTGAATTTGGTGGGTTCATATCCTTTGGCACAAAATTGACTCCGTTGGCTCGGTACCACTCCAATACGTTTCGAGCGTAGTGGCAGGATGCTAGATCAGGCCAAAACAGAGTTGATCCTTTGTGCTTCTTAATGAATGGCAAGAGACGCTTCTTAAGGCACTCTTCCGTGTAAATCGCACCGTTTATTGTTCCGGAAGTGATGAAGGGAGCACTTATTTCACCACAACCGCAAATCGCCTGCCAGATTAGAAACTTCTTTGCAAATTTCGATAGTTTCTTCTTTCGAACATCCTCCGGAACATCGAACTTCGACTTGGCAACGAAATATTCTTGCCCAGGAAGTTGACGGAAGTCGGCCTTGACGTATGTTTCGTCATCCATCACGATGCAACCGGATTTGGTGAGCAGCTTCGTGTAAAGTTTCCGGGCGCGGGTTTTCGCAGTGATGTTTTGTTTTTCATTCGGGTTTGGGGCTTTTTGCACTTTGTAAACATGTAACCCAGCACGCTTCATGGTTTTCTGCACAAAACCGACTGACACCTTAGACTTTTTAGCGACATCTCGAATTGACATGTTTGGACGGTTCTTGAATTGTTGTACGACTTTCCTGGCCATTTTACTGTCCATTGGACCACTTTTACGACCACTCCCTTCCTTCCTTTGGACACTCAGACGCTCCTTGAAGGTTCTTATTACACGAGACACAGTTGTATTTGCAATTCCAAGCCTTTTAGCAATCCACCGGTGGGACGCCCCTGGATTTTGATTGTGAGTGCACAAAATTTTCTCACGGACGATTTCTTGTTTCGACGACATGACTGGAACTACTGTATGTATAACTATGAAACTTGGCAGATGTAAATAATACACTATGGATAAGATCTACTCAAATTTCTGGGTTTTTTACTCATACGATTCAAAAGTTACAGAAGATTTTCTGTGTGCCATTTTTATCGAATACACCCTTTAGCACCCTTTAGCAAGCAATGGGATATTTTGTGATATTCTGCCTGCGCTCACCAACAAGGCGAACGTTCTCCGAAAAAGGAGTAAAAAAATATAAAATTCACTGAAAATTTTAATGATCTGAATTGGAAGTTCAAACGGATTTAAAACAAAACGTAATCAATTGATTCCGCTCGTTGCAAGGTGATGAGGTGATGCGTCAGTTTTTCGAATGAAATTATGATCAAAATAAGTGCAGTGTATATTAAAGGGATGTCTGACTTGAAAAATGCTTCTCGTTTTAATTGGTTTAAAGTGCAAGAATTTTTACATTCCAATAACGAATGCCAAATAGACAGACTGACAGACAGGTATAATCCACGACCGTGGTAGTCATCAACAACATTCAACCGTTTGTTGAATTAATATAAAAATATACATAAAGGTTTTTTTTTTCACAAAAATTCACAATTATTGGTGAACACCACCATTGAACAGTGGTCCAGAATGCGAATTTAGCTGGAAAGATACATTTTTAGCCAAAGTTTGACGTTGTAGAGCAAAATTGTGTTTGATAACAAGGTGCATCATTTGGTGTGAATGAAACCTAGGGTGGTTCTTATTTACAGAGAAATCGAAAATCTAACTTTTTTATTTGCAGAAATAAAGGCATACATTGTTCAGAAATTTTGTAGAATTAACAACTTCAAGCAACTTTGATGGTGTAATTTTTTCTGTATGATCGAATTAGAGTATTTTTTCGATGTTGCGCCAGAAAAAAAGTTTTTTGGTCTAGCTCTTTAATTGAAAATGTTCCAGCAACTTGTCTTCAGATGATTTTTATAACTTAAAAAGATAAAAGTTTTGACGTATAAATCTTGCCGATGTCTCCTACCGTTAGTGAGTAATTAACGATTTGCTTATAAAATTACGCCCTTTTCAAATGTGTTTTTCTCAATTTAAAAAAATAGCCTATCTCCAGTTTTCAGACATGATATGCAATAATAAAAATCCTTTCTAATGCTGTTAAGAAATAAGTGTTTGGTTTGCCCCAACTTGAAAAACCAACATTTGAAAAAGGCCTATTTTGTTTACAAAACCCATAATAACTTTGACGTACGATAGAGACGATTTCAGCACACCAAAAGTTGGAACTTTCATTGTTCTAGAATGAATGCGAAGACAACTTTGCTGAAAATTTTGAAATAATTAATAATTTTAAGCAATTTTGATTTGATAAGCTTTTCTGTACCCCTTGAAATGACCGAATGAGAGCATGTTTTCCTAGGTAGCTTAGGGTGTTCCTATAAAAACCAGCTATTTTGCTGTACCTTTTTAATTTCAATTTTTTCAGATAAGTTGTCTTCGCATTCATTCTAGAACAATAAAAGTTCCAACTTTTGGTGTGCTGAAATCGTATATCAAAGTTAAAATGTAAACAAAATAGGCCTTTTTCAAATGTTGGTTTTTCAAGTTGGGGCAAACCAAAAAACTATTTCTCAAAAGCATTAGAAAGCATTTTTAGTATTGCATATCATGTCTGGAAACTGGAGATAGGTTATTTTTTTAAATTGAGTAAAAAACATTTGAAACTTGGGCTGTAAATGTATCTCTCCAGCTAAATTCGCAATCTGGACCACTGTGCATTGACCATTGCATGAAAAGGTAACACGTGCAAGCAAAATCGATGCACTTAAAAACGTTTGTGCATGTGATTCGATCAACTCTATTTAGTGTTTTTAACGCGGTTTAATAGTAACAGTGAAACGCACGTGATAATGTGAAGTGCGGAATAAGGTTCGGTGTTGTGTTAAAAAGGAAAGCAGTGTACATTGAAAAGTAGACTACAAATTACATGAGTAGAACCGGGACGAGAACGTCAGATAAAGGTAGGTAATTGTTGCAGGCGATGCAGAGTGATGTGGAAACAGTGCGCGCGTGTATAATGGAGAGATTCTGAGAACGGTAGAGAGAGAAAGATAGAAAGAGAGGAATAGATAAAGAGAGATATAGGTAAAGAGAGATATAAAGAAAGAGAGATATAAAGAAAGAAAGAGAGATATAACGAAAGAGAAAAAAAGAGAGAGAAATATATAAAGAAAGAGAGATATAAAGAAAGAAAGATATAAAGAAAGAAAGATATAAAGAAAGAAAGATATAAATAAAGAAAGATATAAAGAAAGAGAGAGATAGAGAGAGATAGAGAGGGATAGAGAGAGAGATAGAGAGAGATAGAGAGAGATAGAGAGAGAGATAGAGAGAGAGATAGAGAGAGATAGAGAGAGATATAGAGAGAGAAATAGAGAGAGATAGAGAGAGAGATAGAGAGAGATAGAGAGAGTTAGAGAGAGAGAGAGGGGGGGGGGGCTGCCTTTCCTGTCCCACTTTGAAGAACTATATAGGTTAAGAGAGATATAAAGAAAGAGAGATATAAAGAAAGAGAGATATTAAGAAAGAGAGATATAAAGAAAGAAAGATATAAAGAAAGAGAGATATAAAGAAAGAAAGATATTAAGAAAGAGAGATATAAAGAAAGAAAGAGAGATATAAAGAAAGAGAGATATAAAAAAAGAAAGATATAAAGAAAGAGAGATATAAAGAAAGAAAGACATAAAGAGAGAGAGAGAGAGAGGGTGGGGGGGTTTCACTTTCTGTCCCACTTAGAAGAACTATGGGGTTATTTTTTAATTTGTTTGTTGTTATTCTAAAGGTATTCAAACTCGATATTTATAAGCATTTTTGCATTCTATTGCAACAAACCACCCGCACATGTTCGCAACAATTTTAACATATTTTGTATTCTGCTGGAATAAACCACCCACACTTGTGAGTGGCCGCAACAGTATCCCTTCTGTTGGTTTACATCAGTCCTCAAACTTTATATTTTTACATAATTTTTCATAACCTATTGATATTAACCATTCTTTCTTGTGAGTGGCCCCAAAAGCATCCTTATTATTGGTTTAAATCGGTCCTCAAATTGGATATTTAAACGTATTCTTGTATTCCAGTGAAATAAAAAACCCACACTTCACTTTGATTGTTATTTTTTGTAACGATCTTTGATGAAGTTTCTCAGAAGCAGATATTTGCTCATCTCCATGCGAAGAGTGCTAGGAATGGAGTTTATTGCTAGAACGAATAGACAGACATGAAGAGAAAGTTACTGCTGGGGTAAATCGGTTCTAAAACTCGACGTTTTAACGTGTTCTTGTAATCCATTGAAATAAACCACCCACACTTATGAGTGGTTCCAACAGCATCGTTACTGTTGGTTTAAATCGGTGCCAAAATTTGAATAACTTCAACGTGCATCGCTGCACAGAGAATAAACCGGGAACATAGTTGCATTGCGATGCATTTCGGATGCTCAAACCACTCGTGGTACAGATTGCTTGACGGATTTAGAGATCCCTCCCCTCTCTAAAAAGGGGGGCTCCCATACAAATGAAAAACAATTTTCTGCATTACTTGAGAACAAATTAAGCGAAGGAAACCAAATTCAGCATAAAGGTTTTTTTAAGCAAGAAATGTTTCTACGGTAGTTTGAGACCCCTATCATTCTAAAGGGGGGAGGGGGCATACAAATGAAACACACATTTCTGCATAACTCGTGAACTACCCAAGTAACCATTAAGCACTACACGTGGAATTATATCAGCATTATATCTGCATATAAAGCAGCACTTAAATGTCTTGAAGCTGTACAATGCTCTATAATGCTAATATAATGCTAAGAAAGGCGTAATAACGTGCTCATATAGTGCAGAAGTGACAGCATTAGTAATGCTGTATTAATGCACCTCAACATAACTGTCAGTTTTGATAGCCTGGTTTTGGCACTGCTAATGCTATTATGCTGTATTTAGCAACTGTCTATTTCCGATTTATTTTAAGAACCATTTCTTTTTTAGCTTCTTTTTATTGATGGTATTAGCAAAATAAAGGAGGATAATGCATGCAATAATGAGCTATAAATAAACCACTTAGTGTAAATTCATATTATTATTAATGAACGGGTCTATTAGTATGCGTAAAGTAATACTTCGAAATTCAATATAACTACTGCGAAAATTTCCTGTACTGCTTCTTGAACCAAGGTATCATCAAGGTATGCATGGTTGGACCGCTGCCTTTGCTGCCTGTGCCTGGCTATAAGCGGTTCCAGAATTGTTATGGCCTTCATCTCCGTATCTACGAACGAATTTGAAGGCATAGAACTGGCTAATGGAGATGTAGTTGTTTCTGGAACCAAAACAGCAATATGTGTGTTAAGTTTAGAAATATCGTAGTTTCGATACAATTTAACTTTACGTCTATAAGTTTTTTCTACACTTATTCTCGTCCATACAGGTTTTTGTTGACTCTAAATTACTTTTCAATGCTTTTGTAAACAAGTTCTTAACATTATTTGATAGCCTTACATTAGCACTAAATGCAGATGTAAAGCATGTATGCTGTGAACCTGATAAATACTTTTATGCATTATAACAGCCTTATATGCGCATATAATGCTGGCGATAATGCTAAGTTTTGGTTGGAGCTTGAATGCATTTGTGCTGCTATTATGAAGCATGCATGCGTAACATATGCTAATATAGAACTTATAAGCAACATTTACGCTGATATAGTGCTATTATCGAGCAAAAGCTTAATGCATATGGTTACTTGGGTAATCAAGCAAATAGAACCAAATTTGGGATGTGGGGTTTTCTGGAGGCAACAAATGTTTCTATGGTGGTTCGAGATCCATTCCTTCTCTAGAAAAGGTGGCTCTCGTACAAATGAAACATACATTTCTGCAGTATTCGAGAACTAACTAGGCAGAAGAAACCAAATTCACTTTAGGGGAGTTTTTGAAAACAAAAAATGTTTCTACGCTAGTTTGAGACCCATCTCCACTCTAAAAGGGGGGGATCCCTGACAAATTAAACACATATTTTTGCATAACTCAAGAACTAAACAAGCAAATGGAATAAAATTTGGCATGTAGAGTTTTTTGGAGGCATGCATGGATTTATGCAGAAATTTTTGTTTCATTTTTATGGGAGCCCCTCATTCCAGACGGGGGAGGAGTCTCGAACCATCATAAGAATCTTCTCAGGCCTCAAAACCCTATTATCCTTTTCATTATGCTATCTTATTGCCATATAATATTGTTGTCTTCTAATAGTTGTATTTTTACTGAACCATGCTGAATCCAAACCACTAGCTTTTGCTAATTTCATTCTCTTTCTCGCTTTTAGGAGTTATTCGATTGCTCTTTTTCTTTTGAGCTTCAAGGGATTCTTAACATTTTCTAAAGCTTTCCTAGCACTATTAGTCATTTTTTCAAAAAAAAAAATCTTTTGCATGCATCTTTTGTTTCGAATTTCTTCAATTCTTTTGGTTCAATTTTTTTTGGTTCATTTTCTTGTTATTTATTTGGAAGAGGTATTTAGTTTTTGTTTTTTTTTCTGCTTTGTTTCTGCCTTTCATTGTTTACTTACTATGACTACAGTCATAATTTTATGATCTGTTTAAATAACTGTCCAGTTTGCTCTTATAAACTTTGTTTTAATTGTTGTATTCTGCTCAATTAGAGCATGATCCATTTTGTGATTCTTTCTTGCCGTTTGTTTATCAAATCGCATAGAGATTACATTGTTGTGGTGCATTTTAAAAACTGTTTTCATGAATTCACCATTGTCATTCGTTGCTCTGTATATTTTTCCTAATCTATTCATGTCATCTTCATTAGAGTCTTCTTTGTCTAGCTGTGATTTAAAATCTCGTAATAATATAATTTTGTCCATTCTTGGATGACTATTCACTTATGATCCTTAATTTTCGAAGAACGAATTTGGGTTTATATTTGGTGCGTGAACATTAACTATAATCCAGCTTCCTTTTCCACCCTCACACTGTATTATTGCGGATATAACACTTTTGTTAAGATTTCTATCTGATCTAACCCTAATTTTCCCATTTGTCTTGTTTAATATAGCCAATCCTCTCTTATTATATGTATATTTTCTATCCGACATCCACCATTCATAGTTTTTTGTATTTACTTTTGTTCCTAATACGTTTGCTTCTTGTAGTACTGCTACCTTCACTCTTAATTCATGTAACTCTTCGTCTATTTCCTCTCGCTTACTTTTTTGTGAGCATCCTCTTACATTCAAACTTGCAATTATAATTGATCCTGTATTCACTGTTTTCATTCGTTCTCTTCCTTCCTTTATCTTTCCCACACCATCTATTTGTATGTTGTTGATAATCTTTGTCTCTACTTATTCTATCTCTTTGACTCTTGCTGGATTATTTTCCGTTTTGAATAATTCTTGCTCAGCATTTTTCTTGTATATTTTTATATTCATTCCTGTAATATCCCAAGTAACAAATTTAGTTCTATTCCAGCCGTACAGCGCTCCTCCCGGCTTTATTGATAAAACTATGTTCAAGGCTGTGTTGTCCACCAACGCCTCCTCTATGTATCTTCAAAGCCGAAATTTGCACAAAGTGGCCCACACGGTTGTGAAAACAAATTAATAAAACCTCTACAAGACCATACAGATTTTGAAAATACAACTTGAGAACCTTCATAAAACCTATTGGCTGCTATCAAAACCAGCATTGGGCCAAATGGCCACAGCTATCAAACTTCACGGTGATATCGTGGTTGGTTTTTGTTGTTCTGCTTTGTTCGATTCTCTGCTTTTCTGATTCATTTAACAGAAAATAATATCTAAAAAAAAAGTTCTAGTATTGCGGGAAATTTTTTTTTGATAGCAAAATATCGAAAACAAATTGAGTTTTTTTTATAGCGGATCATGCTCCAAATCATAATTTTATGGTGAATATTGGGACGAAAAAAGCTGAAAATTAACGCGCCTCGGAAACTATGCAAGTTTACATCAGCAAAAACCAAATTGAAACCAATATATTCGATAAATTAATCATGAACTTCCTGAAAATTTAAAGGTTATCTAAAAGAATGCCGAAATTGGTCTTTGATCTACAGTTCATTTGCATAACATTTAAAATTTGGTGTATTACCACATTTCAATGATTTATTATATTACAATATTGCGAAATCACAGTTTTGCCGAAAAGCCAATTTATCTTCGCAATGGCTACTATAAAACTATTTGGTCATTGGGTGACTTTCCACAATGCTAATTTTTGTGAGATAACTTGAATGAGTCCTAAAACGGCATTTCAAAACAGCATTTTACGAGTTCATAAAGTCAAAATAAAACCTTTGATAGGAGTTAAAGGAATTTTAGAAGACAAGGTTTTAAGATCGTTGCATAGAAGTTGTGTAGGTATTCATAAACTTGATTAAAATGTGAAACCTATTGGCACCCCTTGCTGCCATAATAAAATCAAATTGATTTGTAGTGGCTTTCATAAAACTTTAATAAAACCGAATAAAGCTGGATGATTTTGGCAATGTTACTTGGGATTGTGTATTGCTTTCCAAATGGCTTCTTCGAGAAGAAGCTTTCCGTTTGTACATTTGTGACCCATCTTGTGCAACCATGTATGCAAGGGTCACCTGAAGATCATTTTCAAGCAATCAATTTTCAACTGTCGCTGTGAAGCATCAATCATTGAACCAAAGCTCATTTCGTACATAATCACCATTGTGAAGAGTCATTTGAACTCAAATCGTCAATCCTGTCGGACAAAAGGCACCTAATTTCCGTACTAGATCATTCCCACCCAGTCAGACGGTCTAACTAAGCCTCGTCAACGACCGATTTATTGATTTAATATAATTTACCAACACTCCATCCACCACCACCACCAATTGATCCATCAACCGCGGGGTTGAACTGTTTCTGAACGTTGTTCTATCCGCATCATCGTGTCTGACCCCTTGCTCTGCTGGATATCGCAATACGGCAACCCAAATTGCGTGCAACTGACAGCGCTCGGAACGTCGAGCCCGTCAAGTGGACGTCGTGCATGTACGTATGCTATTTCAATTCACGTGCTAATTCGTGCCTGCCTACTATCACTTCAATCCAACAACAACAACAACAACACCAACTAGAAGCACCCCGGAGGAGTCCGTTTTAAAAGCAGCAACTACCACCGATCATCGTGGCCCATCAACCCCTCCCCAGTCCGCGAGCGAGTTGGGTTGGGAAATTGTCTGACGACTGAAATTATTTAGACGACGTCGTTTCCGACCCAGTAGTGTATCTTGAAATTGTAAAGCCATTCGCACGTCTGGCTGTGACACGTCGGTCGGCTCGATTCCGACGGCCGTAAGAAGTGCCTTCATCGGGAGTGGTGAAGGCATTTAACTACGCGGTAGCGCCTCAAGTGCGGACACACGGCGATGGCCCTCGTCATCGTCGTCCCCGTCGGCACGATTCAATTAAAATTGATAGAAAAATCAATTTTAAAAACGTGCCCTCGCCTGAAGAGTCTGATAAGCTTTTCGAACTTTCCGAAGAATTAAAAAAAAAAACAATTGCGATAATTGAGTGGCATATTTGCCCAGTTTTCAATTATTGTTCCTGCGTTTGCACGGTTTGCTGCATGTTTCCATGGAACTGCCCCCATTGGCGTTGCTGGGGTGAAGAATCGTGAAAGTTCGCTCTTCACGCGGAATTTGGGTGTGAGTAAACATGTTTGAATTGAGTACGGTTTTATTCTTCAGCTTTAATTGTTTTACTATTTTTCAAAAACAAAACCAAAACTCCTCTCCATGTCGTGGTTGTAACAAAATTTGTTCCTATGTAACAGCTAGAAGCGGCAAAAGTTGATTGCAATCCTGTTTGTTGGTCGACTAGCCATGGACTAAATTTAAATTTTGGAATCTTCTTAGACCCTATAGGAACTATGCAAAATTTCAGCTTGATCGGTGAAACTATATTTTAACGCCCGCGGTTTTAATTTTATAGACTGTTCCGAAAAATATAAATACAATTTCTTTCTCAAATAAAAATGACTATACTGTGATTTTTGATTATTTTATTTTCAAACATAGTAAATATTAATGTTTTCTTCAATTTCACTTTTTTTTAAATACACAATAAATTTGAGCGTTTGAGTAGAACGATTGTGATTGGGAAACTAGGAGGATTTAAAATTAACACTGACTTTGATCACATTTAAAAAATAAAAAATAAAACTTTGAAACACTTTTTTCAAATTTTCGCTAGTAAACGCGAGCAAATTCCTTTAAATTCTACTAGAAGTTGTTTTCTTTCCATCTTCATTTCAATTTGTTTGATTTTTTGTACGGTAGGCGTATTTTCTAATGTTTCCATTAAAACTACTCATAAGCTTCTGCACAGTGCTTTCTTCTACTATTTTCACCACTTTTGGCTAATCTTTTTCAATTTTTTTAACACTATCCGCTGGTGTTTTCTTAGCTTCGACTTCGTCAAAGCCCAGAAAGTTTCGATAGGGCGAGTTTGGTGGATTCATCCTCTTGGGTAAAAATGGGACATTGTTCCTTTTGTACCACTCTAGTGCATATTTAAAGTAATGGCAGGAAGCAAGATCAGACCAACAGATCGTAGGCTTGTATTGCTGTTTAATCAAGGGTAACAACCATTTTGCAGACATTTCTTCACGTAGACATGACAATTCATTGTATCGGTCGTAATGAATGGGCGAGATATTTTTTCACATCCGCATTGGCCTGCACACCATTTTCCGAATTCTTAAGTGTAAATGGCTTTCACTGATCCAGGAACATGCTTTCCCTTCGGCGAGGTATAGAACTGTGGTCCCTGCCAGGGTTGCCACATGCACAGATTTATCTAGATTGGCACAGATTGTTTTTCATTTTTTTCACACAGATATCTGAATGTGAAGATTAAAGATTTTTGAGATATTTGACAAGTGCTTGTTCACTCAAAAGCCTCAAATTAAAAAAGTGAGTAAATTTATGATCCAACTTTTTCCCAATTCTTCTTTCAGTGTGCTTTTTAAGGCCCATGAAGCAAAAGAAAACAATTGACACTGACTCTACACTGACAGATGACAGTCTCTGGAAGTCAGTTTGTGTGTGTACCTGAGGATAATTTCTTTATAAGTTTTTTTATATAACTTTTTTCCTTGATTATTTTTACTTGAGATATTCTTTCTAGCGTTTCTACAAGTATTCATCAGGGATTTTCCTCCTCCAGGGATTCTTCTAAAAGTTTTCTTCTGGAATTTCATCGGTAGTTTTGCAAAACGTTCTTGTGATGAAATTTTTGGAGGAATTCCAGAACTTGTGAAGTTTTGTGATTCTAAAGGAATACTTGGAGGACACCTTAAAGAACTACACGAAAACTACAATGTAATGTCTGAAGTCTGAAGTAATTCTTGGATAAAATCATGATTTGTTGGAAAAATGTAAGATTTTTTCCACGAATTCCATAATTTTATCTATTCAATTCTATTAACTACTTTGAAAATTCCACAAGGGTTTTTTGAAAAATTATTTTTTATATTTTGTCTTGGATGTCTGCAAAGATTCTTACATATAGTTCTCCATTCCTTCAAGTATTCCGCTGCAGAAGGGTTTCTTTTCAGAGTTCGATTCCGGCAGAATTTCCTGCAGGGGTTTCTACAAAAATACCGTTCTTCCTATTTAGACGTGTTTTCATGCATTCACGCAGCGGAATTTTTGGAAGTTAGAATAATGTTGTATAAAATCTTGCAGTGCTATATACATATTACGCAATTGGTAAACAGTTTCAGATCGATGGCATCGATTACAAAAAAGGCTTGTTAGCTTTGGATCAGATGGAGTTTCGGTTACGATGGGCTCTGACCGATCTGTCAAGCGGCTGATACGTGACTGTCCTCATTTTATAATTATCAAATGTACTGGCTCTTTGTGCTAGCTTTGCATGAGAAAAGCTGCCAATGTACCTGGAACAGTTGATCGTATCCGTTACGATCCCAGAAATTCCAGATGATAGAAAGTATCTTGGAATTGAAGCCTTTAAAAGTTCTGCATCCATCTGCCACCAAGCTATCGGTGGAGTTAGTTGCCAAACGAAATTTGGAACGGTTTTCGGAGCTCGTATTGTTTTTCTCAATCCTATCCAACTGCGACACCATTGAAACCGCAAAGCGCATTCTATGTCATCTTAATGGCCTGATAGCTCCGTCATTTCTCCACTTCTTGAGCTATGTATTGCTCCCCGAGCAGGAACGAAAAACTTGATAACTGGCCTTGGTATTCAAGAGCTCAGATGAGAGGTTAAATACCTGAGGATAATACCATAAAATTGTTCCCACAATGATATGCGAATACCAAATTGAGGTAAGACAATACCAAAATAGTAGCTCTCAGGTATTCCCAGGTATCCGAAATAACAAGTTTTGTTATTCGTGAGATATTTTGCTTGCAATTCTTTGGTATTTTACCTATTCTATACATCGGTGCAGGAGCAGGAGAAACCCGAGCAGGAGAAAATAACAGATGAATACCTAATTTTGATCTTGATAACTGGCCTTGGTATTAAAGAGCTCAGATTAAGAGGTAAAATACCTAAGCGAAATTGCTAGCAAAATGTCTCTCGAAAACTTGTTATTTCGGATACCTGGGAATACCTGAGAGGTACTATTTTGGTACTGTCTTACCTCAATTTGGTATTCGCATATCATTGTGGGAACAATTTTATGGTATTATCCTCAGGTATTTTACCTCTTAATCTGAGCTCCTAAATACCAAGGTCAGCTATCAAGCTATTCGGTCCTGCTCGGGAATGTTTAAATCCGAAACTCTCGATTATACCAGGAAGGAGGCTTTCTACTCGATATTCGGGGCTTTCTATACCAAGATGATTAAACAGATCATTAAGCGCTTTGATATGAACGTTCAAATTCTTACTACTGCATCGAGCGTTGACCCCAAGAAGCTGCAACTTCTTCGAAAGTCGGTGAGGAACAGGACATCGAAAAAGAGATTCTTGGGCTGAGGAAGGTAATCATCTGCTAGGACATCAAGGTGGAAGAATCGGATAATTTGGAATTTTGTTGAAGGAACTGCTGTTTCAAACAAGCAGATGGGAAACTGGCCTTGTGATGGGTGTTTTTCGATCAAAATTTGGTCGACTTAAACTTGACGCTTTTTCTTTCATCGTGCATTAAAATATGTTGCACACCCCTCATTTTGAAGATGTGTGCGTGTAGCATCATGTCTCTATTTTAATTTTGAGATTAGCACTTCAGTTATCAATATTTGGTCATCAAAATTTGGCCGTGCATGGCGAAAATCCAAACTACTATCACGCCAAGTTGGCGAAATTGTTGAATGTGGTTAAATCAACTGTTACCAACGTATTAAAAGTGTTCGGTGAACACGGTGTTCGTTTGTCGACAGCCAGGAAAGCTGGATCGGGAGGAAATCGAAATCCGGAGGCCACAGCGACGACAAAAAGAGTTGCCCGCTGTTTCGAGCAGAACCCCAGCCTCTCCGTCCTAGATGTCCCAAAGAAGCTGGCAGTGCCGCCTTCAACCGCTAAAAAAACGAGCTGGACTGTCGACTTACAAGAAAGTGGTGACTCCAAATCGTGACGATAAACAAAACACGTCGGCCAAAGCACGATCGCGAAAGTTGTACACGTCGATGTTGATGAAGTTTGATTGCGTTTTACAGGACGATAAAACTTACGTCAGGCAGACATTGAACAGCTTCCTGGACAGGAATTTTGTACGGCAACCGGACAGGGAAAGGTGGCAGATATTTTCAAACACATTGAACTGTCGAAGTGCGCGAAGAAATATCTGGTGTTACAAGCCATCTGTAGGTGTGGCTTGAAAAGCAATGTTTACATTACGACCGGAACCGTCAACCAGGAAATTTATCTGACCGAGTGCCTACAAAAACGTCTACTGCCTTTCCTGAAGCGACACAATTGTTTCATTCTATTTTGGCCGGATTTGGCATCTTGCCACTACGGAAAAATAGCCATGGCTATGCTGCCAACAACGTTCAAGTGGTGCCCAAGGACAATAACCCTCCCAACACGCCAGAGCTCCGCCCAATCGAACAATATTGGGCCATCGTCAAGCGGAACTTTACGAAGATTCTAAAAGCTTTTGTGAGCGAGAAACAATTCAAGGCAAACTGGCGTTCTGCGGCGAGTAAAGTGGACAAGGAGACTGTACAAAATCTTATGGCAGGTGTTAAACGAAAGACCCGGTAATTCGCATTTGGGTAAAAGGAAGCTTAGCTGAATATTTCTGCTGTATTCTGTATTAACTGAATTTGAAACAGAAAAAGAATTTGACTTATTAATAAAAACTTTGTTCGACTCACACACATTACTGTTTGACCAAATTTTGATCGGAACACCCTTTAATGCCGCAGCGAGTTTTCTCGAAATACAGTCAGAGTAAGACCAAACTCCGGAACCGCCTGAGTACGAACAGCATGGATCCCATTCTACGAGCCAAGTGTTACATGAAAGGAAAAGGAGATGATCAGCTGGTATTAATTGTTAATTCCGTTCCGATTTTGTTCACCTATCCTTGAACTTTTAGTAATAAAAACAAACACCTTATGATTTATTATCATGTCAATACTGACCTATTAGAATAGCTTAAGTGAAATGATTGATTTCCACCAAGAACATGAATCACTAAACTTAAACTGATCCGATTTCTTGTAGAAAAAAGTTTCGTTTTGCTGTAGTGTGATGTAGCGAAACCAATAATTGTTCTTAAGCCCTATTGAAAAGACCACTTTGTATCGGTTAATCAAAACAAATGTATTTTAATGAGTATATATCTGTTTTACACTGCATTCAACTGAATAGCAATTATAATCAAGAAGTGCATTAGCATTAACGTACCTGAAAAGTTTTCATCTCTGCAACTCTGGTCCCGACTGAGTTTTATAATAAAGTTTATGTAGGTTGCATCGTCCATTATAACACAGCACGATTTTTTGGTCAGCAGTTTGTCGTACACCTTTACAACCCTCGGTTTCAAAGATTTCTGTTTAATCTGCTGCTATTACGGGTCAAAACTACAAAAAAATAACCGATTTATAATCACTTTTCGACTGAAATAGGACCACTGTGCAACGTCGCTGTTTGCATTCAAACCCAAATCATCATCCGTCTCTTATACCGCAACTAACCAACAATTACCCGCTCGTTGCAAATCCATTCGGAGCGTAAAATTCCATCATCCCATGCATTTGCTCAGCCGGAAATCAAATTTCCTAAATTATTAGTCTACGCCTTGGAAAACGGAGCGCACCGTCAAATTGAATATGAACTATTCGTGAGCGGCAAGATTTCCACTTCCGGTCAGTCAGTTCCTGGATCCTGGCGTTCACCGCAAGCAGCAGAAGTGCGCCAATCTATTCCCAATTCGCATCACCGGCGACGACGACGACGATTTGCCATTCTCGGAATCAGCTAGAAAACGCTCAAAGATCCGATAATTTCCCCAATCGTGCGGAAAAGCCTGCTAGGATGAAGCCGCATTTCAATCAGATGCCGAACGTCGTCAGGGCACAGGTCTCGAATATGTGGGTGCAAAATGCTCCGTAGTTGGCAATGATTAGGGAAACGAGCAATTTTGTACTTCATTGGGCTGGTGGGCGTCGGTGGTGTAGTGGTTAGTGGTAAGTGTGACTGCTACTTGACACCTCCGGGGGTCTGAGTTCAATCCCAGCCGGTCACGTCTGCTGCCTTCGAAAGGGAAGTACAACAGATTAAAGCGGCTCATGTGTTGATTAGTCCGATATGCAGGGTGGTGTAGGCTGAAAGTCACCTAAATATAAGAAGAAGAAGAAGAAGAAAATGATGGAACAGTAGTTCATTGGATGGCACAACTGGTTTCAAGTGCAGCAAGGTTGATCGTTGTAGTTTTGGTTAATGAGTGAATGAATATCCTCCAAACCAGCCAAATTAGAGAATTTACCAACTTGTCAAATATTCACTTTTTGTACTTAAAAACATACGATAATTTTGACGAGTGATACCTCTGTTATCTTCTGACCCTGCAACAATCATATGTTGTAACTTGATTGTATTACAACAAAACACGAACGAAATCCACAGGAATGTTGCATCGATAATGGGAAAGAGACAAGTTGCTGTGAGAAAATGTTGCGATTCGCACATATGTTGCAACGGCCTTGTTTTTATGTAACAGCGACAAAAAAACGTTTTGCCATTATTGCAACACACTAACAATTTATCAGCAACATGAACAAAAGCGACTATCAGTTGTTGCTGCCAAACAAATATGTGATCTGAGTAATTATAAAATGTGTTGTGGATAGACTTCCACTTGCAGAAAAATGCGCACACACTGACCAAAAACGAACATTATCTTAGGCAAACTAGTTGTTAATTGACTATTTTATCAGGAAAAAATTAAAAATGTATGCTTTTAAGGCCTGATTTTCAACTCAGAACATCCTGAACCTGAAGAAGTTCGGAACTTAGGATCTACAGTTGTAATTATAGCTCTTCCGATTATGCAAAGTTGCGATATCAATTCAAGCATGTAAATGAATAGTTTTCTGGAAGATCAACAGATATTATGAGATAATCTGGGATGTTCTAGGTCATTCGAACTGTCCTGGAGTTCAACACTTAGAATCTACAGTTGTAACTGTAACTTTTTAGCTATACTAAGTTACGAAATGCATTCGATCATGTTCATTGAATCTTTTGGAAGATCAACAGACGTTCTGAGATAATCTGGGATGTTTTAGGTCATCCAAAGAATTCTTGAGTTCATAACTTAGGATCTACAGTTGTATCCGTAGCTTTTTTAGCTATACAAATAAGCGATATGTATTCAATAAAATTCATCAAATCTTTTGAAAGGTCAATGATGTTCTAGGTCAATCAAACTATAGTGGAGTTCAGAACTTGGGATCTAAAATTGTAGCGGAAGGTTTTTCATACTAATTTACGATATGTATTCAACCATGTTCATTGAGTCCTGTGGAAGGTCAACAGACATTATGAGATAATCTGGGGTATTCTTGGTCATTCAAACAGTTCTGGAGCCCACAACTTGGGATCTACAGTTGTAGCTATACACATTCAGATTATTTTAAAGAAATCTGTAAATTTGCTGTAAATCTTTTAATCTGTAAACAGCTGAACGTTTGGTAATCCGATTTTACGGATTTCGGTAAAATTTTACCGGAATCCGGTATTTTTTTTACAGATATCTGTAAAATTTCACCGAAATCCGTAAAATCGGATTACCGAACGTTCAGCTGTTGAAAATTCGGTAAAACTTTACAGATTTCTGTAAAAAAAATCTAAGTGTCTAGGTTTACGGTGAAACAAATATACGATATGTATTCAACTATGTTCAGTGAGTATTATCTGGGATTTTCCAAATCATCCAACTTCTCGTGGAATACCAAACGAAGCATCTATTATAGATCTGTATCTGTAGCTTTTTCGACTATAGAAAGTTATGATATGTTTTCAATCATGTTACATACATGAATACATATCGTAGACTTGTAGACGCGACCTAGAACCTCTCCGTTTATTAGATTATATCTTTTGACCTTCCAGAAGATTCAATGATCATGCTTGAATACATATCGTATTTTTGTATTACCGAAAAAGCTACAGTTACAACTGTACACCCTAAGTTCTGTTCTTCAGCATTTTTTTTGCTCTGTTCGGGACATAAACCACTGTTACCAGTTATTTGATCTATTGTAGTATATCCCATAGCCTTTGTTTAGTGTTTGTCGAGTTACTTCATCACTATTGAGAAATGATGAAGTATTCGGTGTCGTTACAGTTGTCATTGTTTGTTTTATTGGCAATGAATCAAGTTTAATTGAAAGTTTTCGCTGTTTAAACCCTTTGTGAGAGACAGCACTCTTCAAAGGCGCGCCCCTTTATCTGTCAAAACCGAATTCATTGCAAACAAAACAAACAATGACTCCGATATTGACCATGCATCAGAACCCTAGTCATAACCAATTCATACTATAGAACTATAGAACATCAAATAGAAAATGAGAATTCACATAAATGAAGACTAATCATGTTTTCTTTATTCCAAGCTCATCCTCGGTGGCGCAACCCGAGTATTGTCACTTTTCGTGTAATAAGGACTATTATACGTTCCTTTGATTACAAAAACAAATATGTTCCCTAGTTTGAATTAATTCGGACTAGGGTTCGGTGGTAGATTTGATACCCCGTAACGCACCAGGAATAGGTGATCTACCAGCGTTACGGGTTCTTCAGCATAGTTTTATAACTTAGAACTTCCCAGATTATCGCATAATGTTCGAGGACCGTCCAGAAGATTCAATGATTGATCTATGGTTGAGTAGATATCGTAACTTTTTAAAGCCGAAAGAAATACGGATACAACTAAAGTTAGAACCAAAGTGTCATAAGCCACTCTACTCAGTTCGACAAGAATGTATGGATGTGTTTGTATGTCTGTGTGTGTATGTATGTGATGAAATAAAGTAAACCGTGTGTCTCAGCAACAACTAGACAGAATTGAACGCTACATCCACCATATGAAAAGTATCACGGTCACATTAAAAGTTATTGAATGGTTTTGAAATTTGATAACCTGGTTCCGAGATATTGACGGAACAAGTTCCGAAAATGCACGGATTTTGGGAACTAATTCATGTTTCTCAGCAACCACTCAACTCAATCGAGCGCCAAGTACGAGGTATCATGAACTCATTGAAAGCTATTGAATTGTTTTAGATTAGGATAACCGGTTCTGGAGGTATGGCCGGAATAATTTCCAAAAATACTCGGATATATATATATATATATAAATATACGGATTTTAGGAACTAACCCATGTTTCTTAGCAACCACCAGTCTGATTTGGGCGCAACGAACATCAAATGAAAGGTATTGGAGTCTTATAGAACTTTTCCACATGTTTATTTAATTACCTGGATGGTTATGTGGAGGAGGTTTGGCCGAAAGAAGTTCCGAAAAACACGGATTTTTAGAACTTAGTCGTATATCTTGGTAAACACTTGACAGAATTTGACACAACAACTGTTAAGTGGAAGATATTATAGTTCCATACAGCCTATTTAATATTTCTGGAACTAATGAACCAGTTCTGGAGATATGGTAGGACAACATTCCGGAAAACTTAGATTTTAGGAACTACGTCGACTATCTTGGTAACAGCTTGACTGAATTGGACGCAACAAACGCCAAATAAAAGGTATAATTGTCCGATAGTACCCTATTCAAAAAATTGGAACAGTTCCGGAGATATGGTGGAACAAAGTTGTCGTCAAATGAAAGGTATTATAAGGTCTGTATCCGCAATAATCCGGACACCTCAAAACATGAATAAATCATAAATTTTGCATTATATTTCCGTCGTAGTTGTTTATTTCAGATTCATGGGATGTGTTTGAACAATTCGTGAAGACAAAACATAGTTATTTGGTATTTGCATAAAATTTTCGTACTTTGCGATCAACTCCGTCCATTAGGGTTTGTACAGACTCTTCAGAAATCGTAGAAGCCGTATTTGTCCAAATTTGCTGGAAGTGTTTGATGTTTTTGATTCCTTGCTTCTTTCCAGAAAGCTTCCGCTTCATCAGAGCCCAATATCTTTCGATTGGTCGTAGCTCTGGGCAATTTGGCGGGTTTGAGGTTTTTGGTACTATGTTCACTTGATTTGCTTGGTCCCACTCCATCGCAGTTTTAGCATAGTGGCATGATGCCAAATCGGACCAGAACAAAGGTTTTTCTTTGTGACTTTTGATGAAGGGTAGCAATCGCTTCTGCAGACACTCTTTCTGATAGATCTCCTTGTTGATTGTGCCTGTAGTGACGAAAGATTTGCTCTTTTTGCCACAAATTTCGATGCCTTCTTCATTCTGAAATGCTCAGCTGTAGCATTTCTGGCCTTAGCAGAATAGAAAGCCAGCCCTGGAAGCTGCTTGAAATCCTCCATGACATAAGTTTCATCGTCCATAACAATGCATGAAAACTTCGTCAAACATTCGCAGTACAAACGTCGAGCCCGTGATTTTGCTGCCAAGTTCTGTTTGTCGTTGCGATTTGGAACTGTTTTTACTTTATACGACTTAAGTCCCAAACGTTGTTTTAATTTTTGGACAAAACCAGGCGACATCCCTATTTTACGAGCCACCGTTCTAGTGGAGAGATATGGGTTTTTCGTTAATATCCTTTTCACCTTTCGGTCCATGACAGGATCAGCGCGTCCAATGTTTTTGTTACTTTTCGGTTTCCTCTCCACCGTCAAACGTACCGAAAACGATTTGAGCACATCGTGAACAGTGGATTTGGGAAAAAATTATTGAGGTCTAGACACATCCCGGGTACCCGGGAAAGTAACTAGGAAAATACACATTTAAAAAAAAATCTTCATTAGGGTGACTTTTAACCTCCTGGACTAGTTCGTCACCTTGGGAAAATACACACATGTAAATTTAAAAGCCTGAATTCATCTCCTTAACGTGAGATTTGACCTTCTTAGGTGTTATATATTTTTTATAACCGCTTAATCCTGTATTCAGTAGAGAAAAGCGGTTATGGACACTTGTTGTCACCGTCACCACGCTTGTTTTTGAATTCTGATGTGATTTGAGGTGTCACGCACACTTAAAATTTATTCACGGGCTCGGTTATACATTTAGCTGAATTCACTCGGCATTTTCATGTTCAACTGAAAACTTGGAAAAAAATCGAACGATGCCGAGTCTCAGCATCACTTGAAACTGAAATATCGGGTAACTTCATTATTAAATAGAATCTCGGCAACACTAAAGGGCGATACGGTCAAAATTTGGTCAAAATCAACTTGACGTATTTCTTTCAATTTTGCATTTAAAAAACCTGAACACCCCTCATTTTGAAGTTGTGTGTGTGTGTAGAATGTTGCTCCTATTTTGCTTTTGGAATTCACTCTTCAGTTGTCAAAATGCCGTCCAAGCAAGAAGAGCAGCGTATCAAAATTTTGCTCGCGCATCGCGAAAATCCGAGCTACTCGCAAGCAAAGTTGGCAAAATCGCTAAAAGTTGCCAAATCAACCGTAACAAATGTAATTAAAGTGTTTGGGGAACGTTTGTCGACAGCCAGGAAGTCTAGATCGGGGGAAATCGAAAACTGGAAGCCGCTGAGACGACAAAGAGAGTTGCCGGTAGTTTCAAGCGAAACCCTAACCTATCTCTCCGAGATGCCGCAATAAGCTGGGTGTATCGTCTACAACCGTGCATCGAGCCAAAAACGAGCCGGACTATCGACTTACAAGAAGGTAGTGACTCCAAATCGCGATGATAAACAAAATACGACGGCCAGCGCGATCCCGGAGGCTGTACACGACGATGCTGACGAAGTTTGACTGCGTGGTAATGGACGACGAAACCTACGTCAAAGCCGACTACAAGCAGCTTCCGGGACAGGAGTTTTATACGGCAAAAGGAAGGGGAAAGGTAGCAGATATGTTCAAGCACACGAAACTGTCAAAGTTCGCAAAGAAATATCTGGTTTGGCAAGCCATCTGTACCTGTGGCTTGAAAAGCAGCATTTTCATAGCTTCCGGGACTGTCAACCAAGAAATTTACGTGAAAGAGTGTTTGAATAAACGTCTGCTGCCTTTCCTGAAGAAACACGGTTGTTCCGTACTGTTTTGGCCGGATTTGGCATCTTGCCATTACGGTAAAAAGGCCATGGAGTGGTACGCCGCCAACAACGTGCAGGTGGTTCCCAAGCGACAAGAACCCTCCCAACACGCCAGAGCTCCGCCCAATTGAGAAATACTGGGCTATTGTCAAGCGGAACCTAAAGAAGACCAAAAAACTGCTAAGGACGAGCAGCAGTTCAAGGCAAACTGGCTTTCTGCGGCGAAGAAGGTGGACAAGGTGGCTGTACAAAATCTGATGACAGGGGTCAAGCGTAAGGCCCGGCAATTCGGATTTGGAAAAGCGGAAGCCTAACTGAATATTTTTCCTGAATTTTATACTAATTGAACTTGAAAAAGAAATTTAATTTGATTTTTTAAATAAACGATATCACCGATTTACACGCGTTTTCCCTTGACCAAATTTTGACCGTATCACCCTTTAGGTGCCGAGCACGCACAATAATCCGCACTACAACCGATCTCAGCTGCCTATCATGCCGAAATATCGGTTAAGCAATATTGTAAGCTGAGACTCGGCTTTTTATCTGTCAACCGCATGCGCCATATTGTTTTCATTCGCAAGTGGAGTAAGTAGTATGTTGTTTCCGGAACGGTGCAAAAACATACATTTATTGGCAATACATCAATTACATTGATAAAACCTCGTCAACAATTCTACGCCAATTTACCCGGTTGACTACTTCTTTCCATCCTCGGTTGCGCCCCAAGGCTTGGTAGCACACTTGTTGCAAACCAGAAAAAATTACTTTATTGTGACTCAGTTAGGTTACAATCATGTCGCTGCAACTAATTATGATGGTTTGGTGTTGCTTGGGCCGCCCATCTAGCTCGCTGTGCTCCACGCCTTCTTGTACAGCCGGAGTCGATGCTAACACTATCTTTGCAAGGCATTGCCAATAGCCATGAAATATCCAATATTTCGATGAAAATCTAATACAAAATTTCGAATATTTACACAGTATTTAACGGAAATTTCAGTTAACCTCATTTGTGTTTGTTTCGCATTATAACCAATAAATCAGTTTGCTCATGCAGAGATTCCCAGCTAACTATATGAGTTTTCAGTTTGACCCAAACCAAGATAATCGGTTAACATAAAAAAGCCGAGATCGAAACCGAGAGGTCGGCTGTGCGGATCTCGGTTTCAGAAAGCTGAGACTCGGTATATGTGATATGTTTTGATCCAAGTAAAAAACAGGCCACATCTGGCCAATAAGGTTTTGGGCTCTTGATACCACCACTATTGCTTTTAGTTTTTAATTCTAATGTGATTTGAGGTGTCGCATGGTATGTTTCGGTCCCTATAAAAAATGGCTACCTCTTCGGCTATGTGACCGGTGTTCCCATTGGCACTCAGTATGAGTACCATTATTCTTGTTATCGGATCTTTATGTGATTTGACGAGTCGCACGATAGATTTGATAGGTTTTAGATAATATCTTCAACAGTTACCCTCTGAATCTCTGAATCGAAATCAATCTCTGATGGATTTCAAAAACATTCAAAAGGATTAGTACCTTCCATTTGGCGGTTGCTCCGTCCATTTCGCTCCAGCGGTTGCTGAGAAACGTGAGCTTATTGATTTATTTATACTCATACACCCACACGTATACACACATCCACGCGAAAGAGTAATAAAACCAAACATTGTCTCTTTTCGGTAGATGCAACATGTGACATGATTGAATTTATTTTTGTTACAACGAAACATTATACATGCATCGCTATGTCTCTTTCCTGAATAACAATCCGATGCACAGTGGGAAAAAACGGACCCAAATTTCCACAGACGATACGCCGCTGGATTTGCTGCTTGAAATATATCATTTCTTATGGGAAATTGGCCAAAAAATTGAATGGTGCTGGTTTCATTCTGCGCCGGGCCCGGGTTATGGTTTATTTTACCCCATTTACCCTTAAAAATGTGTCTTTTTGAGTCGGCACCCATATAACTCAAAAACGCCGCTGAATTTTTTGCCCGCATATATTATAAGCTCTGGGGAATCGAATGGTGCAAGTTTCATTCAGTTCTGAGCTTGGAAAGTGGCCTAATTTACCCAATTTCCCCTTTAATTTGCGGTTTTCCTGTTCGTACTCATTCAGCTACAATCGCTGCCAAAGTTTTTGGATGAAAAATCTTACTTACCTATCTTACGTGATAAAGTCTAAGGAATCGAATGGTGTTGTTTCCGTTCAGTTACAGAGTTTGGAAAACTGTCCATTTTGCTCCATTTAACCCTAATTTTGTGTAGTTTTTAGGTTTTATTCAGTATATCTAGTAAATATTAGTTAAAATTCACAAAAGGGAACTATTCAATTTCTTGACAAATGTATTTTCAACAATAACAAATGAAGCACTACTAGTACACCCAAAATAAAAAAAGCAAGATTGTAACCCTAGTAGCACACTTGTTGAAAA
>JASCZW010012874.1:0-41183 GCA_034211315.2 Aedes japonicus
CGATAAAGAAGTACGACGTCCTCCATCGTATCACTTCTTACACGACGCAATCATGCCAAGAAAGATCAAACCTAGGGATGGAAGGTTGCTGTCACCGAGCTAGAAGGAGGATGCAAAGAGAGCGCGATTGGACTTTGAAAGAACGGAGCACCGCGTAGTGCTAGCCACCGCTGAGGCGGCACTTAAGAAAGAAATAAAGGCCAGCAGCCGAGCTTGTTTTGAGGGTCTGTGTTCGAAAAGCCAACGCGAATCCATGGGGTGACCACTCCAACCGAGCAATTACCAGATCTATTACAGGTTATCATTAGGGGACTCTTTCCGAGCCACAAACAGAGACCCTGGCCTCCTATGATGGCTAAATTGCCCCATGATAATGGCACCGCGGACGAAAGGGACGAAGCGACCGCTACAAACGAGGAAATCAATGCGTTAGTAAAATCGTTGAAGATAAACGAAGCGCCAGATATAAATAAAATAATGATAAATACCGAACCTGGCCATCCAGACGGCTATCTCACTGGCGCCCGGAATGTTCAAGGCGGTGATGCAAAGATGTCTGGGCGAGGGCGTCTTCTCGGACGCCTGGAAAATACAAACTCTAGTATTGCTACCAAAGACAGAAAAGCCACCAGAGGACCCATCGGCATATAGACCTATATATTGCTCGGAAGGGTTATTCTTAACAGTCTAACCAAATACACGGAGGGTATAGGCGGTCTGTCTGAAAACCACTTCGGCTTCCGTAAAGGCAAGGATGCAATTCTGTCCGACACCAAGACAGCCGAAGTGCCAACCCTGTGCAAGAGCGATATGCGTTCAATAGCTATTGCTGACTCACTTCAACGTCTTCACGTTCCAGGATACCTGTACAAGATTCTGAGAAGTTATTTTCAGAATCGCGCGCTGGTGTACAACACAGAGGTAGGCCAAAAACGTGTTCAGATAACCACAGGCGTCTCACGAGGTTCGATCCTGGGCCCGGCGCTATGGAACACGATGTCCGATGAGGTAGTACGGCTTCAAATTTCCAAACGGGGTGAAGATCGTCGGGTTTGTAGACGACATCACCCTTGAGATATGTGGCGAATCCATCGAAGAAGTGGAGCTATTGGCCACGCACTCCATTGGCATTGTGGAGAGATGGATGAGCTCCAGGAAAGTGGAGCTAACCCACCACAAGACAAAAGTCACGGTTGTTAACAACCGACGATCAGTGCAGGTAACTGCACAATCGAATCGAAGAGGGCTCATGATAAGTTGTCATTCACCAGTCACGTCGACTACGCCTGCTAGAAAGCCTGCAGCATTATCCCGCATGTTGTCAAATAGCTCAGCGGTACAGGGGAGCAAGCGCAGTCTCCCGGCAAGCGTCGCCTTGTCTATAATAAGGTATGGATGGGAAGTACTCACAGGTTAATGTGTCTGAGAGTGGTCAGCGCATACCGCACAGTATCACGCGACGCGGTATGCGTTTTAGCGGGGATGATGCCGATTGGCATCCCATTAAAAGAGGATACAGAGTGCACAGGGGCACAAGAGGTATTCGCATGTAACCAGAGTTACATCGATGGCCAGGGGGGTATCAATGCTAGAGGCATGGGTGGGTTTTTAGTGGGTCGTGGAGTTGGCACCCTCATCCCTGAGTTCTTCAGGAGTCTGTAAGCAGACTTTCCATCCCGTCAAAAAAAAAAAAACAAAAAGCCAATGTGCATGAGCGCTTGCGAGGCTGGCTCATAATTTTTGGTACACTCAGTACCGTGAACTACCATAGCTGGTGTTATTTTGAAGGCGGTCTTTGGTGAAATCAATCTGATAATAAATATATAACAAAAAATCTATATTCAAATTATACCATATAGGTGCCTGGTTTGGAAATTTTACATTTCCAAAACTGGAAGTATGCTGCAGTACCTTTATCCAAACGATATCGGTGATGCTTATACGAGGACTTATTGTATGTGAATGTATCCTCGGAATGGGCATGGCTCTTCAGACATTCTGGAATGGGTTGCTGGATCTGCCGTTGAGCTATCACTTTCTAGCTTCCGGATTAAAGCTGCTTGGTCACGTAAGAGATGATTGCAAACATATCACTTTCATAATAACATTACAATGGGTGTTAGATTGGAGTGGTATGAGGGCAATTCTGTCCATTTTGTTCCAAAGGACATGAATCCGCCAAACTGTCCGAAGCTGCGCCCGGTGGAGCAGTACTGGGCAATGATGAAGCGGGAACTTCGGAGCAGAAGAGCAAGAAGACAGTCAAAGACGAGAAGGACATGTTAAGAAAATGGAAAAAAAACTGAGAAACTGGTACCGGATGACACTGTAAAGACTTTGATGGAGGGCATCAAGCGAAATTTTACACTCAAGGCTCCATCGATTAACTTTTTTTTTTGATTTTTGAAGTAAATATATGTATAAAACAACCCTAACATTTTGGTTTGATTCTAAACATTATAAGAAAATTGGCATGACATTTTCGTTGTCGCAATAATTTCGTGTTCGCCCTTTAAATTATAAAATTTCTTATTGTAAAACCTGAAAAGGTATGCGGGTATCCTGTTGAACACATTTTTCTTTTAAAGCATCTTCAAATGTTGACATGGCTAGTAAGTTTGTTTTGAATTGTCAGTCGTTTGAGAATCGCGAAAAAGGATCTCGTGATAAGTCTATTTTTGAAACTTTTTAGACCGTGTACTTTTTTAAAGGGATTGAAACCACCCACAATAACGAAAGATTCACATCTTTCTGTTAATATTCGTGATAAACTAGCTGTTCAAAGGTTCAAAAGTGATAGTTTGGGGATGAAATGTAATACCAGGCTGGGAAAATGCTTTGATAATGATACGGCATACTGATGTAGTAATAACAAAACGAGGAATATAAAAACTGGACTCGAAAAAATGATACACACAAAAATGATCACTAAAAATTCATTTTAAATCGGATACTTCTCAAATGTTCAGGGATTTAATAACTATATAATAGCTTTGTTTTTGGCATAATTTATTCATTGAACTTCTTCGTCCAAGCTGAATGCTCGTACATTTCAATAATTTAATAACCACGTTTCAGGATGTCTGTTAGTCCCAAACTTCATCTCTCGGGCACGTTCTCAAAAAGACGTATCTGTTTTTGGACACACGGATTCAAACGTCAATTTCAAGAAATATTTATCACCTCTTAACAAGCTGGACATTCAATCAAAATGAATAATGTCTCTTCAACAAGAAAGCAGTGTTAGATAGTGAGATACTGGAGACTGGACTCGGAAAAAATGAGACACACAAACATGTTCACCAAAAATTCTTTTTAAATCGGATACTTCTAAAATTTGCAGGGATTAAATAACTATATAATAGCTTTGTTTTTGGCATAATCTATTTATTGAACTTCTTCGTCCAAGCTGAATGCTCGTACATTTCTCTTAACACTGCTCATGAGATCTTGGGCGAGGTTTTGTCCATCTTCCTTACACAATTTCTCCCAGTTTTAATTCAAAGCTTTATCGGTTTTGAATGTTTTTCTGCTTTTCTTCAACTTCTTCTTCAGTATCGCCCAAAACTTTCCGATCGGACGAAGTTCGGGTGTGTTTGGCGGGTTCGCCTACTTCGGGACCACATTAACGCTCTTCGCTTCGTACCAATCCATTACAGGCTTGGCGTAATGGCACGAAGCGAGATCCGGCCAGAACAACGTGGGACCACGGTGAGAGCGGAGGAAGGGCAGCAAGCGCTTCTGCAAGCATTCTTCTCGATAAATCTGCCAGTTTATGGTGCCGGTTGTAACGAACGGCTTGCTGTACCGTCCGCACTCGCAGATCGCCTACCACAACAGGTACTTCTTCGCAAATTTGTCCAACTTTCTCTTGCGGAACTTTTCCGGAACCTCCATGCGGGACCTACTGACAAAAAACTCGAGGCTGGGGATTTGTTTGGTGTCCGCCTTGATATATGTCTCATTGTCCATGGCGAGACAGCCTGGCTTGACCAGCCACTCATGGTACAGCTTCCGCGCACGCAATTTGGCCACCGTGTTTTGCTTATAAGTCCGGTTAGGCGCCTTCCTGTCCTTAACAACGTGTAGCCCAGCCCGCGTCATGGTCTGCTGGACGAACGGCTTCGACGAATTGACCTTTTTGGCCACGTCTCGGGTGGAAAGGTTCGGGTTATTCTTAAAGTACTGCCTTATCTTCCGTGCCTTCTCTGGGTATTCCGTTTTCGGATTTCGGCTGCTTCCAGTGCGCCGCTCGATGGTCTTCGTCTCCTGGAACATCTTCACAACGCGGGACACGGTGGACTGGTGGATTTCTAGCCCAAGATTTGCTGGCATAGCTCTTCTTGTTTCGAATGCATCTTAAAAAATACTTGACAAATCGTTATTTTTCACACATAAACATAACACTTTAAACTAGTTTAACTCAAAATTTCATTAATTTTTATCTACGCGATAAAAAGTTACACCCAAAACAAAGTGTCGCATTTTTTTCGAGTCCTATTTTATCTCAGTAGATCTAAAAAATGGTCGCAGTGATGAACATACCCAACATGCGAAAGAAAGTCGATAAATACAGTGAAAAAATTAATTAATGTGATGCTACCACAATGGAACTGACTCTAACCCTAGAAGCACACTTGTTGAAAATCGGTTCAAGTAACTTCAATGTGACTCAATTAAGTTACAATCAAGTTGTTGAAACCATTTGTTCAGCACCATCATTGTAGCTGTTTTTGAACTTCCATGTGATTTGATAATGGGTTTTAGTTCAAACATAGTTTACCCGAAATATTGTACATGGGACGTATACACTGAAAATTAATTTTCATTTATAATATGAAATCAAAGGTAGGACTAAAAAATCTATTCGTTGAGCTACGAGTTATTTGTTACCAATAAAAAACAAACGTCTCTCTGGTGGTTACATTAATGACTGACAGATCTATTTTATCGGCTAAAAATGTAATTGAAAAAATAAAGCGCAACCACGAGAGGTTGTCGAGACACATGGGGGATTTGATCCTGCATTTTCAGGAACAGCTGTTATTGAGTCCGTGGTTGTGCTCACTAGGCCATGTTGACTCGTGAGAAATTACTTGATTATTGTGCATGAGGCTCTTACTCTGGACAGCGCTTTCGTTTTTATTGTGGGATAAATTAATGCTCCTCGCCATCCCAGCAGGAACACCAACATTTATAAGTACGATCGAAGAGAAGCAGCTATTGGCTGGTCTTCACGAAATCAATTTTGTGCAGTGTACAAATAAGGTGTAATGATGGCATTTTGTTAGATGACAAGCAATGTGAATGTTTCGTACAATTAACGAGACATTGGTTCTATGTACAAAATCTATGTTAACGAAACGAGTGAAAGCTAATTTACGAAAATAAATTTTCAGTGTACGTATGTCTACATGGAGTTTGAGACAGTTGATCCATCACCATTGATCTTGTTTGAAGCAACGCTTCCGGTTTGAAGGCGGATAAATTTACGTAAAAGGTTAAGAAATAATGTGTTTGTTTTTGACTGTATGTCTGAAAAAAACATAACTTGATCTTTTAATTGTTTAGACGGAGATGTAGCTTGAGTGAACCGCTTTAAATACTCCGAATGGATCAGTTTTGTAAACTTGTTTGCGCATAATTTGCTACATAGCAGAATAGCAGCAAACATCATAGATAGAAAATAAAAGCCGCACCGTTTTTTCGATGGGGTTTTCATCAAGCACTGCCGTTTATTTCCTTCTTCAGTCTGTAAAGTAGGTTCAAATATCACGTTCCACATAATCCAATTTGTTGTCAATATCCTGGCTTCCCAAGTCAAAATGCCATTCTCGGTATTTCGATTTATTTACATCCTACACAACCAAGCCGCTTGCATACGTTTAGCTCACCACAACTGGTGCTTGATCCCAAATTTGCCATCCGGATACCTTCTGTATTATGGGAAAAGGATTTCACCCTTTCGAAGGCACGTACAGCCGCTCCGTGAGGCTGCTAAGGAGAAAAATATAATAAACGAAAGCCCTTTCTTGCGTCCGAAAAGAATGGGACTGAGTGCAGCTTATGTTGTTATGGCCCTTGCAAAAATATGCCAAATCCAGATGATTAATTAAATTAAAGAATTTATTTGCACTGAAGGGCGAAGGCATCCACATTTTATATTAGAGTTTTAACGCTCCCACCGTCGACCTGATAGACACGTATCCACTTTGTTGTGGCAGGATAAAAGCTGCTTGTACCACTCTCCCACACCGAATGTCCGAAAGTCCAACCACTTTAAAAGCAGCATTATGTAGCATTGGCAGCAAAAATGAGTATAAACGCATACTTTTGCCAATGGACCGCTATTCCAACCGTCCTATGCTCCATCAGTCGGACGGACAAAAAAATAACATTATATATACATTTCGTCGATCCCCTTTTAGCGAGAAAAACGTTTTGTATATATTAGATACGTGATACGAATCGTGAGTAATAACATTTTATAACAGGAATGTCTGCACCCAAATATCAAATCCCGCAAAGTATCATTTAGAAGAAGTGTGGATAATGCGTCTCTTTTCCCATTCATGAATCAAGCATGGCAAGTAAAATGTTTCATTTGTTTGTATCCACCATTAACAAGGTGTACAGGAACCTCGGATAGCGTAGTCGGTAAGCGCATGGTTTACCAAGCCGGAGGCGGCGGGTTCGAGTCCCTACTATTATATGGATTTTTCGGGCTGGAAAATTTCTTGATTTCCATGGGGTAAAGAGGGGAAGTATTGTGCCTGCCCCGCAATATAATATATAGATTCATGCATTGATGTTGGCATAGATAGTTCTATTAATAACTGTGGAACTGCAATTAGAAACACCAAGTTGAGAAGCAGGCAAAAGCTCGCCTGAAGAGTGTCAAACACCAGGAAGAAGAAGAACAACAAATGTTTGTACTGTTTGTGTACATTTTCTAAGAACTCACGGTAACGAGTAATTTAAGCAACTCTCACCTTATGCACAATGTAAAGAATTTTGATGTCATTTTACTCGTCGATAGTAATAAAAAATTAACTTAGTGACAATACGGACGTAGCCGATCCTTCGGAAATAACTTCAACGTAGATTGCTTTCGTTCCAACATGTCTCTGAGAATTTCAGCTGCTTACCTAAATATTTTTAAATAATACCTTTTATGTTTTAAACTAAGTGGCAAATAATGTGGAGCACATCTATACTGAAAATGGAAAAATTCGTCTTAATCTTGGCACCAGAGGAACACATTTAAGTTTGGTTGCCAATTCCTTGTTTTAATGATCCATTTCCCGAGCATAAAAAAATAACTATCGTTCGAATATCTTGTTGTTTGGGCTACCTGCGAATATCTGAGAGGTAATATGATAGAATGGTATTATTTTACCTCAATTAGATATTGGAATGATATCCCGAGCAGGACCGAATAGCTTGATAACTGGCCTAGGTATTAAGGAGCTCAGATTAAGAGGTAAAACCTGAGGATAATACCATAAAATTGTTCCCACAATGTTATGCGAATACCAAAATGAGGTAAGACACTACCAAAATAGTACCTCTCAGGTATTCCCAGGTATCCAAAATAACAAGTTCTGTTATTCGAGAGATATTTTGCTTGCAATTTTTAGGTATTTTGCTTAGGTATTTTACCTCTTAATCTGAGTTCTTTTATACCAAGGCCAGTTATCAAGATCAAAATTAGGTATTCATATATTGTTGTCTCCTTAGTTTTACCAATTTGCTCTGGAAAACAATCAACCATAACACGTCTATTGCAAACTCGTCTACTAGCAGGTTATGAGACAGACGTATACGACCAAACTTTTAGTTTGTCATTGATCTTTAGATTAACAATGTTTATTTCTTATTTCAGTTAACTCTCACTGAAACGTTAGGCAAAGCGAGAGGACGACAAACGGGATACATCGTTTAAAAACAAACCAATGTAAGAGACAGCAAGCTTCGCGTAACAATACCGGTGCGCTATATCCATGGTTATACAAAAAATACAAAAAAATATCCATGGTTAACAAAGAAGAGAGGAAACATAGGTTCTCTCAAAAGCAACAGTGATGCCATAGCTGCCGCTCAAAAGCGAAGCATTATTTATCGTTGAGTACTTTTGGACAGTTCCGAAACATATTTTTTTATTGCATATGAGAGTGCCAGATGATGGACAATATAATCATAAGCATCGATCAACCTCAAATGACTGGAAGAAACAAGAAATTAATAGTGATTTCAGATCCTCTTAATATGAAATTAATGTAACTCAATGTTCTAAATCGCATTTTGGCAACAAACCTAAGAAGGAGCTGATAAAGATATTCCCAGCGGTAAAACGCGATCAAATGCAAAATTTCTCAAATGCAAAATTTCCCAAGCAGGTAGGAAACTGATGGTTTTCTAGATGATGTATTTTAGATATTCAAAATGATAGTAATAAATAGTTAATCAATCACGATTTATACATCGAATCATTAGCTTGATAGATATAGCTTATGTTCATATCATTAAAAGTGAATTAATTTGGAAAATATAGGAGTTTTAGACCTATTTCATAACAATTCATTAAAACAGTCACCCCTGATTAAGCCGTTCCCTAACCTATATACGCGAAACGAACCGACATGATTTCATAAGAGACGAATGCTAGAGTTTTTTTTTCATTAGGGCGAATCTAGAATTGAGAGATTCTCTCCGGACTCGCTCTCTTTCATTCATAAACCAATCACCTTTACGTTTTTCATTCTACTATTTGTAGAGTATGCTAGCCAGCACTGTTGTGTTTCGATCTGTACTACTGTCTGCCTTGTAAGTTTTATAATGGCGCTGTAATGAATGAAAGAGAGCGAGCCCGGAATCTCTCAATTGTAGATACGCCCTAATGAAAAAAAAACCCTAGAATGGCCAGTTTTCAATGGCCCGAAATTTTATCATTGTATTGGGTAGACATTGGCAACTGTCCGATTAGCCGGTCTTGCATGACTCTGTCTCCCATACCATAACCGAGCGGACTGTAGCGGGTGGACAAAGCCCTGTCCGAACTACCAGCTAAAAGCTCGTGTCGAAAACTCGCGTGCTATACCCTAGTGTTGAAGCGGCACGAAAATACAGTACGAAGCAAAATTCGAAAGAGGGGACGGGCCTCAGTCATTAAATTAGACACCAGCAACTATGCAAAATAATTTTGTAGCTGAGGGGTGTGGCTATTTCTGTGTTCATCATGGATTGAAATAAAATTGAAGTAAAAAGAAGAAGACAACTTGAACCATTTGTTACCCATTTTTGAGGACCCGGATGGGGAAAAACATATTCTCAACCTGTTCATACGGAGATTTGCAATGGGAGCAAAAGAAGGAAAATTTTAAGTAATAAATTAAATTACGCATGCTTATAGAACTTAATGCAAAAATTTTGTAAGTTTTTCTGATCAAATGGTGTATGAATGACGTCATTGTGATCAGTTGAACTAGAGTTATTAGCGTTCAAAAACCTTTAGCGTAACGCTCTCATTTTTCAAAATTTTGAAATGACACCCGGTATAGAAAAAAAACATGTAGTCCTACGTTAAAATGTGCCCGCATGAACAACTTAGGTATGTGCATGACTTGCTCGATATTAAATAATTAATTGCTGAGGCAATATATTAAAATGGACAACATATATCATTTATCTGATTTTTTTAAACGGTTATGCATTTGACATTATTCTTCAACTATCAATTCTTAGTATGATCCCCCTAAGCCTTCAATTTTGCCTCCAGTCAAGCTTGTATTTGATACGCTTTTTGAGGTATTCAGGATCAATTTGTTCCCATGCTGTTTCGAAAGCTTTAAAATAAAGATTGACCCCTAAAAAAACACTTTCTTTTGCGTACAAAATCCAGGCCAGTCCCACGGGTGGATCGCGAAACAGTTGGGAATCTACAACTCGACCGTGTCCGTGTGGTAAAATTGTTGAAGGAGACCCAAACGATCCAGCGGGGAGCTGGCAGTGAACAAAAAGCGAAAACGACAGACAGCATTAACGCAAGGAAGGTGAGGGATTGCTTCAAGCACAACCCGAACCATTGGATTCTGGGTGTGGCCAATAAGGTAAATTCTACCATCTGGTTCGTTTAACAGACAATAAAGCGGGCCGGACTTCAGGAAGGCACCTAACCGAACCGATAAACAGAATACGGTGGCTAAATCCCGTGCCAGGAAGCTGTAACGCAAGTGGTTGTTGCAGCCGAAATGCATCGTCATGGACGGCAAGACGTAGGGAAGCCACGCTTATCACTACACCACATGTGCCGGCAAATACGATAGTTGTGCGATCATTCGTGATTTATGTTTGATGATAATGTTATACCACCATATTTTGTAGCAAGGTAATTTTTCATAGCACTGGAATAATCTAAAAAACAATTTGATCAGGATTCTATTGCTGTTTGTGATCATCAAGCTCCAAAGGCATTTACGTGAAACCCGTGAATATAGGGGAGAGAATCTTCTTCCAGAAGCAAGTTTACACTCACAGCACAAGAATCGAGTCCTCGGTTGACAGAATATACCCAATAGCTGGCGTCGAAGAGTCCGCCCTCGTTTTGGGAAATGTTAACAATAGAGAGTCTCATTCTCCTTATCCAAATCGTTTCACTTCGGTGCCCTGATGGTCCCTCCCTTTTCCCGTTATTTGTTATGTCACAGATATTTGGTACATTACTTGTGGTCATTTCCTGGCCTTCTCGATATCGAAAATTGCCTTGGCAGATGATTTCGCAACAGAATTGTTCCGTCTGAGGATGTTTGTTACTCGGTTAAATTGGTGCACTGTTGAGCGACCACCTCGGAATCCGAGCTGCTCGCCTAGAAAGATGTTGAGCTCGTCGGCAGATGAGAGAAGGCGACGGTGGATCGCTTTCTCAAACAGTTTCGATACTCCTGAGAGAAGGCTGATGTGCCTATAGCTCTTGGAACACGAAGGATCTTTCCCAGGTTTCTGGATGGGGAAGACTTTGGCTGACTTCCAACACGAGGGGAAGTAGCCAAGTCGGTGGCATTGGTTGAAAACCATCGCCAGATGGTTATAGATGTGGGGGTTCAATTGCGTGAACTCTAAGTTCATGATGTTATCGGAACCTGGGGCCTTCATCTTAATTGAGCCTTTGATATAAGTCAACAATTCGTCAGCTGTGATCTCCAATTCCTCTATGAAGTCGTTGGGGCTTATATTTATGTTAGTAATAAGTGTGCTAACAGAAGTTTCGTGTGGACTGACATTATTTTGGCCAAGATTGTGGGAGCTGGCGAAGTGTTGACTTACCTCAGCAACCTTTTTTGCAGGAGTTATCAAGCGATCCTTAGTGTCATTACTGTCTAGTGAGATCAACAGTGGAACATTTGGCTTAGTTTTCAAAATTTTTGTCAACTTCCAGAACCGTTTTGCACATTCTGGGAGAGAGCGGATCTTGTCGGCAAAATTGTTATTCTTAAAGTCCACCATTCTGGCCTGAATAATTTTCGTCACTCGATTACAGTGACTTTTTAGCGTTGTCAAACCAGTTCGCTGGTATTGCCTTCGGATGGCGTTTTGCAATTGTATTAAATCTTTAGTGGATCTATCGATGGGTACAGAGTTGCTCAACAGATAAATCACCGGTACATGTTGCTCCCGGGCCTGGGAGATCGCTTGCTTGATATTCTGCACCTGCCGATCGATGTCATCAGTTGACTCGAGGTGCACGTTGAAATCGACGATATCGTCGACATGTTGTCTTAACCTCTCCCATCTGGCACGATGGTAGTTCCGACTGGTGAACCGATGCCGGTTGACGGACGACTCCACTTCGGCCACCACTGGATAGTGGTCCGAACTGAGCGCCTGGTGTATTTCCGGCTGGGTAATGTTGTTCCCCATGTTGTTGGTGAGGATGATGTCGATTGTCGAATGGACCCTGGATCTACTCAACCGGGTGGGAGTATCTGGGCCCAAGACGGTATAATGGCCCTCTTCCAGGTCTTCCTGCTAAATTATTCCGTTCCGGTTGCGCTGGGTGTTCCCCCAGGTTTCGTGTTTCGAATTTTAATCTCCGGCGGTTATAAGCTGCCCCTATTTCCGAGTCAGGTGCTAGCTTGGTTGGGACAATAGGCCGCGCTGATGGTGTTGGGGACGACGGCAGTTTTGACCTTGACTCCGATGGCTTCGATTGACTGCAGCTGAAAAATTAAACAGTCAAACAGTACTAAAAAGCAAAACATGGAGGTTTCAGCATCTGCCCAAAACACAATGACCTTGTGTATAGTATATTTACGGACAATTGTACTGTAAGAAATTCCTACAAAAAATATACATGTAAGAAGGTGCAACAACCATTCTGCTTCACATATTTAGTTTCATTCGTTAAGTTCAAAGAAATCCTAAAACTAACGCTAAAACAGCGGGAAAGTGACTAAAAATGTAGCTTTACTGAGCAGCGATTGAGGAAATTGACCGTGGATACCGATTAGAAACGTCTGCAGTGGAGCGGCTTTTCCATCTAATTTAGATGTTTATATTGGTAATACTATGATTTTCTTCTATTTTGAGTATTTTTTCCCAGTCAAAATCAATTCGGAAATCTGAAAATGAATTCCGAAATCTGAATCCTGATTACAAATGTACCGAGTCGAGCTTGCGCAAGCTTCAAACGTAGACAAGCTTCGATTCACGAGGAAATTATGTTTCACAAAGCTAATGATGCCTTGTCAATTGTTGATGTTGAAATGTTCAGCCTATCATTATGGAAATAAGTTCGCTGGACCCGGACCAAGCAGCATCTCCACCCCACCCGCCCAGTCATTTTTTCAGCATCGGCTGTCTCAAATTCATCAAAGCCACTCATGCATTCGTTGACATAGCTATGAAGGGAAGAAACAACGGCCTAATATTATTCATGGCTCTTTCCGACTCATTTTGCATTATATTTTTGTGGGATTTTATACTTCCACTGGCTTAGGATAGAGGATTTAGCATTGATGCGCCCACAAAGGACCGTAATAATGCTGTGCTCATGGCGAGCTCTGTTGTTTCCATGTCTCCGTACTCGAGCTGACATCTGAACCGAGAGACCGTGGGCTCGTTTGCTTCAGTACATGGTAACGAAAGCAGTCGCTCTCGCTGGTTCAGAGTCCGTTTTAATCTCGTAATAAATGATTCTAAAATAAATCAAGGGTGTCCACGGAATGCCACACCAGACAGCGCACGAGACAAGTACGCTCCTCAAAGTGTCCCATTTTCATCCCATTGAGTATAACTTCACGTCTTCGCTGGGAGCCTGATGGGAACTGGCTTTCCAGCAATGTGGTGTCACTTCGGGAGACATGACAAAAATAATAGCTGTTGGCAGGATGGCTGCTTTGTTTTGGTTCGGACATTTGCGCCAACAGCGGGTTGCCTTCAGGTTATGGGGTAGAACGCCAGACTTTGAATGCAACGGCGACAAACACCAGACTAACCAGTAATGCATATTAGATTGGGGATTCAATTAACTATTGTGCATTGCAATCTCCTAAATTTTGGGATGTTATTTAATTGTCGTCGGATATCGAAACGTGTTGCAAGCGCTCTAAACGATACATGTAGTTGGCAAAATATTGGGCACTTATTTTCGTTTGCAGGTGCTAGATTATCAAGCTAATATTTATTTGTAACAAAATAACTGTCATCACGAGCACACCTTCATTATCATAATACTCCAGATTATGCTGAGCAAAGTGAAGTCTTCCGGAAACTAAAGTGTCGTATCTAGTATAGTTATCTAAAGAATGTTGTCCCATTGAGTGCAAAACAGAACTTCACCTTTTTCCGGATTTATTTTAATTAAAATCATCTTGTGCGAAACTGGGAGCTGAGCATAGATTTTCTCTTTGTTGCCGAAAACGTCCTTCATCCGGAGAGCGATCCCTATCGCCGATAAGTTTCTGTTCAAGCGAGGTAAACATATTTCTGTAGGTAAATGGTTGTTCTGCTTCAACGATGACTCTCGAAAGTCTTGAAAACTTGAAGTTGATTATTTCGCTTACTTCGCCTGGTGGAGCCAGCCGTACCGCTTTGCCATTAGGGTGGATATTTTTCCGCTGACTTGACTAGTTAAGTGGTTATTGTTGATATTGCCAAGTACGGTTCTAGCGGCTTCACCAGCTCCAGTGGAGCAGTGTAGGTGGTATTGGAGAAAATTGCGCAACTAAGATTTGTTTTTTTTTCTGTGTCCAACACCATTGTTAGCTTCGAAGACCAAACAGAAGGGAGAAAATACAATACAAATTAGAGAAAGTATTCTGTTTACTTTTCAGTGTTTATAGAGCGTGACACGAATGTTTATGTTGGAAAATATTTTGATCTGCATTTGGAAATCGAAATTGAATGCGGGAGTGCAGTACCAAAGATGTGTGTAACTGTAACTTTTTGGGAAGACTCTTAAATTTTCAGTACGTATCGAAACGAGACTTATGAGGCATTGGAAAAATGTTAATGAAATAATACTCTTTGGTGGAGAAAATTGAATTGACCGTCCTAAAAAGGACTGTGGGCCATGTTTTGCTTTATAAATTTATATCTTTTTCAAGTGTCCTTTGGCAGCATGTGCTATATTCACACCTGACTTGGTTGGCAGTCTGGAGGAGTCGGTGAATGTGACTGACGGAAAACGGCAATGGTTCGAACAAGGTTGTATCGCTTACAATGAGTGAGAGACATGGATTTTTTTTAAAAGTAATTTCTAAAATGCGTTCTTCAGAAGATCTTATACACTCATCATATTTACTCAATTATTTCGCGATGTTGGGTCTAAGGAATGGTGTTTTTAGTGTTATGAAATGCTTTGCAGAAGGCTTAACTGCAAAAGCAAAGGAGTGGAAGAAGAGGTGTTCATTTGTTTATTTGTTAATTGTCTTCGAAAATATATGTTAAGCTATGTTCTTAATCCTAGTTTTATAGCAACTTTTGGGCATAAAGACTGTATTCGATGAAATTTGGACACACGCAATTGTTCGTAACTTTTTAGCGTGTGGGTAAAAAGTATTGAAATTTTAACTGAATGTATTTCATTGTGTTGTATCAATTGTGTAATGAGTTTCGTGAAAATCGGTCGAGTGTTTTCAGTGATGGCTTCGAATGAAGAAATAGTGCGCCAAAAAATTTTGGGCACTCACTTCGAAAACCCAAACGCTTCTCATCGATGGATCGGAGAACAGCTCGGATTCTCACATTCAACCGTATCTCATGTGATCAAAACGTTCAAGGACCGTAAGACAACCAAGCGGAAAAATGGTAGTGGCAAAAAACGTGGCACATCAAATCCGGAGAAAGCCAGGATGGTATTGAACCAATTTTAGCGTTATCCCAACATTTCGATCAGGGATGTTGCGAAAAAGGCGAAAGTTTCAGTTTGTTTTGTGCAGAAAACAATGAAACGTTCTGGAATACATGTGTACAAGGTCCAAAAGGCACCGAACCGGAGCGATAAACAGAACTCGGTGGCCAAAACTCGTGCAAGAAAACTGTACAGGGAGTGGCTCACAAAACCGTTCTGCATTGTGATGGACGATGAGACCTACATTAAAGCCGACACCAAACAAATGCCAGGACAGGAACACTACGTCGCCACCTCTAAGTTGGCCGTTCCGGAGAGTGTACGGAAGACGAAACTGTCGAAATTCGCCAAAAAATTCCTTGTCTGGCAAGCGATCTGCGGATGTGGCAAAATGAGTCAGCCCTTCATCACCTCTGGGACCGTAAACGGACAAATCTACAAGGACGAATGCCTCCAAAAAGGACTTCTGCCCTTCTTGAGATCTCACGATGGCCCGACACTATTTTGGCCGGATTTGGCATTTTGCCACTATGCCCGGCCCGTCTTAGACTGGTACAAAGATATTAATGTAGTTTTTGTACCAAAAGACGTCAACCCTCCAAACACTCCGGAACTTCGTCCAATTGAAAATTTTTTGGCAATCATGAAGGCAAAGTGCGTTAAAACTCCAAAACTGATAGAAAATGAACTTGAACTAAAGAAAGTGTGGTTTAGTACTTTAGTAAAGCATTTGATAGAGTCGACATTCCTTTATTGCTTTTTAAATTATCTAAGCTAGGATTTAATTGCGGACTATTAAAGTGGGTTCAGTCATACTTGACTGGTAGAACACAAAGAGTAAGACTTGAGGGAAACTTGTCATCAGTAGTGAATGTGACATCTGGTGTACCACAGGGTTCCCATCTTGGTCCATTACTGTTCATTTTGTTCGTTAACGATGTAGACCACGTTTTAAGTCGACTGAACGTTTCAATATATGCAGACGATATGAAACTTTATCTAGAAATATGTAAATCATCTGATCTTGTAGTATTTCAGAATGAAATTAATAATTTTCACAACTGGTGTTCAAAAAATTTGCTTGAGCTTAATGTGAAAAAATGCAATTCTATATCATTTACAAGAAAACACGTTATAAGACAAGAAGCAATAACTATAGGCCAGAACACAGTTCAAAGATGCAGTGAAGTTAGAGACTTAGGTATTATACTTGACTCAAAATTAACATTTGTTGATCACTATAATAACATTATTCATAAGGCATACAACATGCTAGGGTTTATTAAAAGATTTAGCTTCCACTTTAAAGATCCATACACAATCAAAACGTTGTACATCACATATGTGAGGCCCCTTCTTGAATATTATAGTATAGTTTGGGCTCCATATCAAGATACTCATGCAAACCGTATTGAATCAGTCCAAAAACAGTTTTTATTGTTTGCTCTACGTAAATTAGGTTGGACGACTTTACCGCTACCATCCTATGAGTCACGATGCATGTTGATAAATTTAGACGAGCTTAAAAAACGAAGAGAGTTTGCAATGATAGCTTTTATAAACGACGTTATTGCACAAAGAGTGAATACTACATATATATTAGAAAACCTAAATTTTTATACTCCCACTCGTATTCTTAGAAATAGACATTTGTTTTATATTAACAATCACAGAACTAATTATGCCAAGAATGGGCCACTAAATAGAATGATGTCCTGTTATAACAAATATTGCGAAACAATTGATGTAACAATGAACAAAAACACGCTTAAAAAAGTTTTCTTTAGAAGTTTACCCAGGTAACCTGGTATGGATAAATAGACATTAAGTATATCATGTAATAGAATTGGTCTACTTTGATTGACGACAAATAAATCAAATAAATCAAAAGTAAGTAAGCAAGTCGGTCCTATCATTTCCCAAGATTTGATGAGAGGGGTCAAGGCAAACGTGTGGGCATTTGGGTTGGGAGAAGAGGTTCAATGAACCAATGATGTCAAAACTTAACCATTTAGTAGTACTTTATTTCCAGAAAGTTTGAAAAGAATCGGGCACAAGAAACATTTTTGGTGACCTATTTTGTGTGTCCAAATTTCATCGAATACAGTCTTAAAATATTTCATATAATTCTTTAAAGGCATAAAACAATATAGGTTGATACTATTTGAAGTTTAGATGTAGTATCTTTTTTTATTCATTGAATCAGTTAGTTTTATTCAGTTTACTAGGTTGCCCTTCAAACACGAAAACATTTTTTTTTCCAAATTCGGTTTTATTTTTCAACATACTCGCCTTTTAGGTCGATACAGCGAGTCCAGCGATTTTCTAATTTTTTTTTATCCCATCCGAATAGTACACCTACGGAAGTCTTTCAAAATAGCCATCGGTTTCAGCTATGAGCTCATCATTTGAGTAAAATCGCCGCGTATTGGTGAGCCACCTCTTCGAGTTTTGGAACAAATAGAAGTCACTGGGGGCCAAGTCAGCAGCAAATACGGTGGATGGGGAACCAATTGATATCGAATTTCATTCATCATTTCTCTGTTGAAGTGACCTCATTTGGGCGTCCAGAACGCGGTTTGTCAACGGTGCTCGTACGGCCACAACGAAAATCAGCAAACTACTTATGAATCGTTTGAATTGGCAGGGCAGATTCTGGAAAATACTTATCCAGCTTGGCTTTGGTTTCGGCAGCCGTTTTCTTGCGTAGAAAACAGTATTTTATCAAAACTCGAAACTCGACTTTTTCCATTCTAAAAAAAACTTGCTGATCGGTCCTTTGCGTAGACAGAAATAGCTAAAATTTTGACAGCTGTCATTCAAGGAGTGAAGCTTACCGAAAATGGTTCAAATTTGCGATTACCAATGCCATCTGTAGGAAATTAAAGGGAATTTTCAGACAGCCTAGTACACCTATTCAGCTTATGTCTAAAATTGTAGGCGTTGCTAGATGGCAAATATTATTCAATTGTCTTTTCTGATTGATCGTCAGTCAAAATGACACAGTCATTTTAATGTAAATAGGAAAATATAAGTTCTATTCTAATCAGTGGCGTCTCGTGAGAAAATTAACCGGCTGTGCACTTTCTTTCGAACCCGGACGTCAATTTTGACAACAATATCTTGCTCCATAGTTCCTCCTTTGCTGAGTCTCTAGTGATATGCCCCAAAAAGTATCTTGTCAATGCCCCGAAACAACAGAATAAAATTGCAACTAGCCAGTGAGTAAAACTACTCTGTGCAGACCACAAAGTGCACAAAACAGACACTAACTCATCGGCAATCAAGTTATAGGAAGAAGAAAAAACATCTACAAACGATCCGCGTGTGGTATATACAGGATCTGGTGCACCATTTGAAATGCCCAGTCTGCGAGTATTAACGGACTATTAAATCGATGAATTTGATAATACATGAAATATACAATTTTAGACTGTGCAGTGTACGATGTGCACATATGGAGGAGACGCCACTGATTCTAATAAGACCGAAAGAGAGAGAATTAGAATGGCTTATGCGGTGAGATACTTGTATATGTATACACGGCCAGAAATTGTGTGTATGTGTACAATCTAACACCCATTGCCCGGCAATTGTATTTTGGAAGAAATCTGTTTACAACAATCCTTCAAGTAACCATTGGAAGCAGCTTTAATCCGGGAGCTAGAAAGTCATAGCTCTACTGCAAATCCAGCAACTCATTTCAGAATATCTGGAGAGTCACGCCCATTCTCAGGTTAGTTTCACATTCAGTAAGCCCCACATGTAAACATTGCCAATATCATTTGGATATGGGCACCGCAACAAACCTCGAGATTTGAAAATGTAAAATTTCCAAACCAGGCACGTGTTTATTATTATTTAAAGTTCAGATTATTGTTATGTAGTAACAATCAGATAGAACTCGCCCATGGCCGCCTCCTTAATGACATTATCTTGAAATTAACTTCATGCACTCGCGACAAAATAAGCGCAAAAATTTACGTTGCTAAATTGCCCATTAGATATGCAACCTGCATAACAAAACTCTGTACACCACGTGGTGAATGCAACTAAAATTATGTGCTAGCCTTTTACGCGCGTATACGTGTTGTCTTCGTTTGCTGCTTCTGTCCAGCAAATGGCCATTTTCTACATTGCACTAGTCTTCTTTTTTTACTCCACACTCTGCCAATATTGAAAATCCCCGCTATGACGCTACTCAATATCGAACTTCAAAACTGCTAATAATCATCGATTCATTCGCGACAAAGCCAAAAAACACTCTAACTCAACAATTCATGTGCGGTTGTCAAAATAAACAAAACTAATCTGATTTAACTCGTCTACCGGGTGCGGGGCGAAGCACAAAAAAAAACGGGGCAATACTACGGACACTCAAAATTTCTGGAAGGGTATTGATTGTATTACACAAAGCACGCGGAGATTATTTGATGTCATTGTTAGTTTAAGTCGAATTATTGTTTGATTTTTTTTGCGAAAACGACGCAGCATAAACAAAAACCTTGTAACATTTGCATTTTCAAAAATGGACAATAATGGCCGATTTTTCATGGTTTACTATCACCGCACTGACGAAACTATTCATGCAGCATCAATCATAGTAACCCATGAGTCAGCAGACAAAGAACGGCACTCCGCCGCGTCGAAAACGGACATCGTGCGGCACTTTGTGGACGCCGGACACGACCGTTCCAGCGTCTACAACGTCTTGGTACTATGAGACAACAATCAGAGCATCGAAAAACAGCCCCGTTCCGGACGGCCGACGACCCTGAGCGACAAGAAGCTCCAAAGGATGCTGGAGAGGAAGACTGAGGGAAAAGTGGCTACATCACTGCGTGCGCTTGGCCGCGAGGTCGGTTCAACCGACAGTGAAAAGGTACCTGGCAAACATGAACATACATGTCAGGAAGTGGAGGTCGTATCCACTGGTTACGGAGCTGCAGGCAATGACGCAGCGGCAGCGGCTGAATAAGATGGTAAACTCGACTTCCCGGCGAATCGCGACGTGGCGGTGGTGATGAACGACGAGACCTATCTCACCTTGGATGGCAACGACTGGCAGGGTACTTCGTATTTTACTTACCCCACGAAGGAAGTGAGCTCCGAGGTGAAGTTTTCACACACCAAGCTCCCCAAGCAGGTGCTGCTGTGGCTGACAATCAGCGAGAAGGGGATGTCAAAGCCGCTCTTCTTTCGCTCCGGACTGGCCGTGAACGGGGAAATTTATAGTACAAAATGTCTGCCGGAAGTTGCGTCGTTCATCAAGAAATTCCATAAGGCCGGATCTGTCGTCGGCCCACTACTAGAAGCAATCGCTGGAGGAGATAAAGCGGCTGTAAAATCTACTCCAACAATTTTGTCGCGAAGAGGAGGAATTGATAAATCAAACGAAGAAAGAACTCAATAACATGCCTACAAGCATGTTTTCGGTCACCATGGCGAATGTTTCGGTTAACTGCTAGAAGGCTGCTCGCAAGGGCGTAGATTTTTTTTTGCAAGTTAGCTTAAATAATTGCCCTCTATAGGAATGTATCAAAAGCAATCATCTATCTAAGCTTTTTTTTTATCACCATCCGAAAAAAGTCCATTTTTTTAATGCAAACGTGATATACCCGGCCAGAATTTGATCTCAATATGAGCGGTCACTTTACTCAGTTGCATGGAAATTACGACTCAGTTTCGTAAAAAGAAGAGTTACTCAGTCTATGCGTGACTCCACTTTCTACGAAACTGAGTAACAGTTCTCATGCGACTGAGTAAAGTGGCTTCTCATATTGAGTTCAATTTCCGGCCGTGTACATAGACTGATTAACTCCACTTTTTACGATTTGAGTCTTAGCTACTTAGTCTTAGTCTTTTACGAATTGAGTCTTAGCTTTCATGCGCCTGAGTAAAGTGGACACTCACATTGAGTTCAATTTGCGGCCGTTTAGTTTAAGTCAGTCTCACTGCAGTGTCAGTACAATTGAGTTACTGGTTAATAAGAAAGTATGTCATCGTGGGAATAAAATGCTAAGCAGGATTACTGATTCATGTCAATAGGTAGCGTTCTAGTTGAAGTGGTTCGTGAGTATGGTTTGGAAAGACATAAAGCGGATCAAAATTCGCTCTGCCGATGAGAATTAGTTCGAGGGCTTGATGGGAAATGGATGATACATGCTTGCGCTATGGACGTTAATATGTTGATAGTTTTAAGGATTTTGATCTGAGGCATGCAAGTGTGACTTGGTTATCGTCATTCGCCACCTATGTGAAGTATGTCAACGATGTGATGGTTTTAATGTGTTCATCATAGCATGCTGTGCGTTTGACTGTCATCCTTCGGTTGTTTACTAGTTTGCACGGTTTGAATTCTTCGTTTTCAAAATGACACGCATTGTAAAAGAGGTGAAAATTATGGTTTTGGATACATGGCTACGTGAAAAGGGTGTAGCTATGTAACAATTTGCGAAGCGCTTTGGAATTCATCATGCGAGTATAAAATCCGTCATAACTATGTTTGGAGTCATCCTACCCGAAACTGGATCCAAACATGGTAGCTCTAATTCGGAAGAACAAATAAAGCAGAAACCTTGCGTCGGAATGGCGAAACAAGAAACGCAACAACTCGAGACCTAAAAGAAGCAGAAAATCACCAAACAAAGTGCAAAACAGAAACAGCGACAGGATGCATGTTGTTTGATGGACAACCTATTTCGAAGAAGACTCAAAAGCCCTTCCAGGTCTATAATATTACACGTCGTATGGGAGGATGTAACCGATGCAGACAGGTCGATTCAAATGGAGAAGTTTAGTCGCAAAGTGCTGGTATGGCAAGCAATATGTTCCTGCGATATGAAGTCTACCATTTTTTACACTACCGGAACAATCAATGCGGAGATCTATCGATCTGAGTATCTGTAGAAGAGGTTGCAACCTTTGTTTCATAAGAAATAGTACTCCTCCACAGTTTTGGCTCACAGAAAAAGCTATATATTTCGTTGAGGCAGACATCAATCCGCCAATTGCCCTCAACTTTGGCCCATCGAACGCTGTTGGGCGATTGTGGAGAGGGTCTTCAAAAAGACTGGTGAAGCAGCTGAGAAAAAAAATTGGAACTTGTCTGGAATTTGATGAAAAGTGTTTGATAAAAAATTCGCAAAGTCATGCAAGAATAATATAAATTTCATCCAGTCTTCACAATGTTCAAGTTCAATCCCATACAATAAAGAACCATGCATTTGTTTGAGTAAAACATTATTTTTCATATGTGAAAGATGTTAATATGTGGATAACTTATTTTCTATACAGTCCTTATGATCGGTTGTGGTATAACAGCTGCCCAAACTCATCACCTTCCCTTTTTTATGTTCACACACATTCCGTTTTTATTGCACTACCACGATAGAATATCTGTGTCTGTCTGCAGGGCAATACAATCCAAAATTGATTTGATGGCTCTAAAGATTTTAAGGTCTTCGACAGAAAGTTGTTTTCCAGAAGCTACTTGCAGGTATAAGGAACTCCAGATGTTAACATGGATAACTGCTTTGCTACCGGCCAAATATGACATTACCCAGTCTTGGTTTCTACAGCTTTTGAATAGCGGTGTCGGACCTTAAAGAACGGAACATTTCTGACCCAACCATAGAAATAGATCCAGCAAACGGTTATTCGCGTTCGGAATGCCATTAAATCTCCGAGGTCTAGCTGTAGAATAAGAATAAAGCAATCAAAGAGACGCCGCTCCGAATGACAAACACAAATTGTCTGGATAGCGGAAGCTGTTAGTATCGATGTGCCACGAAATTGTGCTGAGATTAAAATCTCCCAGGACTACGATATTGTCGCTGGGTCCTATTTCTTACACGATCCCATCCAAAGAAAGAGCGTGCTTTTCGATAAGGCTCCTGTCGCCAACACGATCGGGGGGATGTAGATCACACAGATAAACAGAGCCCCGGTTTTAGCGGATATCACCACTTAATTTAACCGTTGAGTCTTCAGTCTTCAAAAGGTGAAATTTGAATGTTGAGCACAAGAAGAATTCCACTTATGTTCTGGTAGTGCAAAAGGTCTTTCAGGCCAAGGGGGCAAGTCATCTGGCCAAGCAAAGTCATTCGATTAAGGATACTTGCCACGGATAGCAGCTTGAAAAGCCCAGTTTCCATCACTAGATCGGGCAGGACGACTTTAACGGTTGGAACGAGCAAATAGAACATCAATGGACCCGGCAGTGGGCACAGTTGAGCAAGGAGGGCCCAGGGCTTCCATACTGCTTTGTGACGTGCGTTCCAAACCGGTTGAAGTGATGTACGTTGATGATGAGCATGAGTGAGATGACAGGTGTGTAGCGGGCTGGCAGGAGTTGGTAACGGCGGCCTCAGCAGGAAGAAGAAGGCTAGAATCGGAAGATTCATCATGGCGAGTACGCTCTACAAATTGCGGGTACTTGCTTGAATTCACAGCTTGGAGAACCTCTTCGTCAAAAGTTACATCAGGACCGTGACGACTACGATGAACGATGACAACAAAAGGCGGGACTGTGTCAAACTGAGAAGAGGTGTCCTTGACACTATTTACTGCACGACGCGGCTCAGTTAACTAAGCGTTGAACTTAAAAGATGTTTCGTGTGCTATTGGGGGACTGTAAGTGTAAGTGTGCTATTGGGGGACTGTGAGTGTAAGTGATACAGCAGATTTGACACAACATTGCCGTCTTGATGTGATGAAAGAGAATCGTGAGAAATACGTCCGACAGTCCAGCGCCAAAAGTAGCAACTAAGGTGCAAAAGCGAAAGGTGGCGAAATCCTTCCGTGCCTTGGGCGTAAAGATTAGAGCAACCAAACAAACCATCGAAAAGTATTTTCAGTTCATTGGATATCGTCATGCAGCAGCCAATCGTTTCGGAGCATCAGGCCACCACACAGTGGTTCGACCCTGAACAAAGGTTGGCCAAAACCTCAAATTCTCATTAAAACAGATCGTATATATGTATTATGATAGTTTATTGTTGTCTTACGCAGTTCATTCAATTTTGAAGCATTAAATATTGATATGCACTGTATTTTTCACCTTTTTGACGTAGGACTACGTCTTTGTTTTTAATATTAAGGGTACACGTTGCGAGTACGAAAATTTGGAGCATCACGAAATATGCTTAGCCTTTGAACGTTAATAAATAAGTCATTTCAAGACCGATTTTCAAAACGTTTACATCAACCGATTGGAAATGTTTCAACGCATCAATTTTATTATTGACAACTATTATTTTTTTATAATAAGCTATCAAAATTCTTACAAATATAAAAGAACATTTTTTGTAAACTGACCTTTATAGTTTTAGAAGCTACTGAACCGATCGGCATGAAAATTTGTATGAAGGTGTTTTTGGTGCCGGAAAAGTTTCCTATGATGGTTTGAGACCCCTCCCGCCTCTGAAAGGGGGGGCTCTCATACAAATGAAACACAAATTTTTGCATAACTCGAAAACTAATCAAGCAAATGAAATCAAATTCGGTGTGTAAAAGTATTTTAAGACAAGAATTTTTTCTATGGTAGTTTAGACCCCTCCCTTCTTTAGAAGAGGAGGGGGGCTACCATAAAAACTATACTGGATTTTCTGAATAACCCAAGAACTAATCAAGCAAATGGAACTAAATTTGGCATGTGGAAGTATTTGAAAGCAATAAATGTTTCTATTGTAGTTGAGACCCCTCCCTTCTTTAGGAGGGGGGCGCTCCCATACAAATTATACTGGAATTTCTGAATAACTAAAGAACTAATTAAGCAAATGGAATCAAACTTGGTATGTGAAAGTATTTGAAGGCAAGAAATGTTTCTATTGTAGTTTGGGACCCCCATCTTTATAAAGGGGGCTTCTATACACTTTGAATAGGAATTTCTGCATAGCTCGACAACTAGTTAAGCAAATGGAACCAAATTTTACATGTGGCAGTTTTTGAAGGCAAACAATTTGTTTATGATGAATCGTGACTCCTCCTCCCCTCGAGAAGAAGGTTGGGGCATACGTACAAATGGAACCCAAAATTAAAAAAATTCACAATAAGTATAAACAAATTTGAAAAATAAGAACTATCCATCTATTAATGTTATTTTAGACTTTTCTTTCATACTTCCCACCTTTTTTTAACGGAGTTTAGTTAGTTTATTTATCTTTATTATAGAGACTTTCAGTCGGAGGCAAACCACTCTTACCTTTTGAATGGACGAGAAAGGCATCATCACCGTTAGTTGAATAAATTAGGGTTTCTTTATAAAATTTGATGTACTGTCATCCAGGTATTATGTGTAAAATAAAAAAAAATCATGGATTAGCAAATAACATTTATTGTATTCCATTTTACATAAATTAAAAGCTAATTGAAATAAAAATGTCCCTCTGAAGAAATAACTACTCAGAGTCTGAGTAAAATGATGAATCATCCGTTTCGCTGGTGGCGTCAGTGTCGTCTGCAACGGCATGCTTCAGCAAACTATGCACATCCTTCGGTAGTTCTTGATGATGGTTTACGGGTGGTTTGAGATAAGTATTAATCAATGGATCTGATGTTATCAACATTCGGTTGATGATATCGCGATTGGTATTTTCCCTGCAATTTTTCCTGGAATAATCGTTGCGATATGATTTTATTGATTTATTGCTGCGCTCTTGAGCCTCTTCGGACATTCTTCCTACTGGTAGAATAGACTTCAATGTGTATGTAGCATTCCAATGCACGAATCCACGCGTGCAGGGAGGACATTCCGTAATCAAGTGAACCAACGTTGACATTCATTCTAAACATCTGTGGCAAATTGTTAAATTGAGAAGATGTCGCCTGACAAATATAACAACGCTGAGCTGAACTAGTATCTGTCAAAACATTTACCAATTTACCATCCACGATTGTTAAATAAAGTCGATACGATACAACAAACTTTTTTCCATTGATTATCAAATCGTATGGCTTCAGGTTCTCGATTTCTAGTTTCATACGCTCGTACTCATCAATAATCACCTAATAAATATTATAAGAATAAATCTTTGGTCTAAAAAAAACTGCGTATAAATTACCTGTTGAGTTTCCGGAATGAACTGTAAATTAATTGGCCTGCACGAATATGGCGACCCAGGATGCTTGTTGTCCCACAGGATATCTTTTCCAGTAACTCTGCAAAACAATCGCAAAGGAACCAATGAAGTGAAGAATACGTGAGAATCTTTATTATCCGCGTTCTGAAACCTTTGCTTATATTCTGTAAGCCCGCCACACCCTCATTTGATGATGAAATCAAGGTTTTCAAGTACTGCGCTATCATGTTGAGCAACATGATCGCAAAGACTCAAAATCAACCTTTCGGATGTTTTGTCTAACAGTGCTTGCAACTGGATAACGATCCTTCACTGACTCTCGGATTATTTGATACGATCGTTTGCTCAATTTAGCCTGCACAATGATTGATATTGCTTTCTCTGGAGTTATTGCTTCTGATTCATGACTTGGTTCCGTCGCCAACTTGATTGCTTTAGCTGCGTCTATTTTTCCAGTAGAACGCATGCTCATTTCAGCTGCAAACGCGAGTTCATGTGGGGAATGAATTTCTCGAAGTTTCTCCGTTTTTCTCCTTTTTGTCCGCATACTGCTTCCCGCAAATGATAACTCTGGTCGTCCACCTCTATTCATTCAGCTCGATCCGTTTAAAGTAATACACTCCTCTAACCATGAACCAAATTTTACTTCAAAGTATTCCGGTTTTCTCGAAGCTTTTTCGAATTTCAGCTTAAACTGTTTCCAAAATTTCGCGAATACCCCATCGTTGGCAGAACCTTTAAAAATGATTCTAGCTGCATTTCTTTTTTCTTCCATGCCATAAATATTGCGGATTTGTTCAAAGATATATTTTCTTTTTATGTGAATTTCTGTTGTAGAAAAATAAATATCCAAATAACTACTTCTGGAGTAAAGTAGGAAACTTACCGTTTTTCGGGGAATCCATGGCTTCACCTGCTAATATACTGCCCTCGCACCAATTAAACTGCCTAGCACTTTGCAAATTAAGTACTTCTCATTAAAGCTTGGAATAAATTAACAGACACATTCAAATACGCAACGCGCGTTTGAATTTGCATGGTTTGAATAAGGTTTGAACTAATTTGGATCGAAAAATAAACAGTCTATCGCACTTTTTCGCAGAACAAAATAACTATTAATGGAAAGCTAACATCTTTAGCTTTGTAATGATAGTAAAATGATAACAGGCATCCATCGGCTACTATACTTTTGAGGTGATTCTATCCGGAAAACTGTAGATTTTCCAGTAAAGTCACGTATTTTAATAAATTGTGCTGTTTAAAACATCAATAAAATTCCACATATATATATATATGCGTCTCTAATCCCTGAACATATTTCATGAACATATTAGTACGATTAAAACTTTCGTTGAAACCATACAATTATATTGAACCGTCTAGTTTATAGTTATTTTTTCATTGAAATCCATGACATTGGTACATTCAAAATACTGTAGAAAATTCAAAGTTCATTGAAATCTCTTTTAATTTTAGATTCAAGACTCTGACGTATTACACTAAACGAGAAAAATACAGCCTTTAGTGATACTAGCATTTTGAATTTTGAGGTTTTGGCCGCCCTCGAACCATTGTGGCACCAGCCAGAAGAATCGAGAGAAGAGAAAGGCTAAGGAGATTTTTCCTGAAATGAACGCTGTGGCATATCTGACCCTGGATGGCCATGGCTGGCAGGGGGCTGGACATTTCATGCCTCAAGAAGGTAAGCAACGAGGTCAAGCAGATCACCATGTTTCTGAAGAAGGTTCTCCTTTAGCTGTAGCCATGAGGACTCGGGACATGTTGTCAATTGGGAAATTTTCAGTTCGAAATGCCTAGCCGGCTTCATCCGCAACCACCTTGCGGGTAAATGGCTTCGCCTTACCGTGTCAAAAGGTCAATGTAAGAGATGTGATTTTTAGCCTCCTAGGCTAGTTCGTCACCATTTCTGTCAATCTCTCTGTCTGTTATAGACTCGGAAACTACTGAACTGATTGGCGGGGCATGTGTATGCAGAGGTTTTTTGGAACCGGGAAAGGTTCTTATGTGGATTTGAGACCTCGCCTCCTTCTGAAAGAGAAGACGCTCATACGAATGAAACACAAATTTATGCCAAACTCGAGAGCTAATGAACCGAAATTGGCATGTGGGGATAATTGAGGGCAATTTTTTTTTCTATCGTGATTTGAGACTCCTCCCAGCTCTGCAAAGGGCTCTCTCAAAGAAATGAAACACAAATTTATGCAAAACTCGAAAACTAATCAAGCAAATCAAACCAAACTTGGCATGTGGGGGTAATTGAAGGCAGTTTTTTTTTCTATCGTGATTTGAGAGCCCTCCGCTTTCTCTCATACAAATGAAACAAAAATGTCTGCATAACTCGAGAACTAATCAAGCAAATGGAACCAAATTTGGCATGTGGGGGTTTTTGAAGGCATATTTTCTTTCTATGGCGATTTGAGACCCCTCCCTCTACTGGGGTGAGAAGGCTCTCATACAAATTAAAAACACATACAAACATTTTTGCATAACACGAGAACTAATCAAGCAAATGAAACCAAATGGGGCATGTCGGGGTAATTGAAGGCAGGTTTTTTTTCTATCGTGATTTGAGACCTCTCCCCTCTTTGAAAATGGGGCTTTCATGCAAGCGAAACACAAATTTCAGCATAACTCGGGAACTAATCACGCAAATTTGGCATGTGGGGGATTTTGCATTTTTGAAGCAGGATTTGTTACACGGTGCAGCAGAAAATAATGCGAAAATATTCAAACTTGAGTATTGGCTTAATTCGTGTAGCTAATTTCTGTCAAAAGTGTATTTGTTTATGTTAACTTTCAAGTGCTGCATCCGAACATTCTATTTGTTTTATTGCAAATTCGTCAAAATGTTCGCTAAAGAAGTGATCACAACTTTGTTGCTCGCCCAGAAGTATCCGAAAGAGATTGCCAAGGTGGTAGGGTGTCATTTCGCAACAGTTTACCACATAAAAAGTCCCTGCAGGATGGCCCTAAGCAGCGGAAGCCGGGAAGCGGACGTTCACGCTTTGCACGCACGCTGAACGTGATCAGATCGCACGCTGAACGTGATCAAATTGCTCGCAACCCGGTGCGTTCCATAAGAAAACTTGCAAAGGAAGCCAATATTTCGGAGAAATCCATGCGGAGAATCATCAAAGAAGACCTGGATGCATCTTCCAGAGCCAGAGTGAAACGCCACTTGATTACGGACCGGGTCAAGGAACTACGAGTGACTCGTTCGTAGAGATTGCTTTCCTTGTCGGAGGAGGGAAACAATGATAATCCTGTTCTCCGACGAAAAGCTTTTCAGCATCGATGCTGTGGCCAACAGCCGCACGGACTGGTTTATTTCACCGCAGAAAATGGAGAACGTTCCGGAAAAAGTGAAATTCAAATTTCAACAAACATCCGGCTGGTGTCATGATGTTTGGCTCGGTGGAGTCCAACGTTTTGAAAATGCCGCCTGTTTTCATTGATGCTGGAGTTAAAATCAATACCGAAGTGCATATCGGTATTTTAAAGGACCAAGTGCTTCCCTGGGTGAAGGCCAACTTCTTCGAGGACGAAAACGTTGTCCTACAGCAGGATGGAGCGCCGTGTCACACGTCCAATCGAACACAACAATGGTTGAACGATAACATGGAGTTTTGGCCGAAGGATTTGTGGCCTCCCTAGCAATCCAGATCTTAATCCGTTGGATTATTCGATTTGGGCATATGTTGAAGCACGAGCTTGCAAAACATCACACCCTAGTGTGAAAACCCTGAAGTCAACCATAACACGCACATGGCAGTCAATGTCGGAGGACCACATCCGAAAGGCATGCTCTGGCTTCCGGCGTCGGCTCGAGGATGTTATTAATAAAAATGTAGGACACATTGAATAAATTTGTTTAAAAGGACTTTATGAAGATAAATGCATTTGAAAATGTTGAGATTATTGCTTGAATTAGTTGAAAATGGGATTTGAAAAAATAGAACAAATTTTCGCAGTATTTTCTGCCGTACCCTGTATGGCTGAATTTTTTTTGCATAGATTTATTTTTCGTAGCTTTTCTTGAACTCCTGAAAACTTTTATTTCTTTTAATGCACGCGTAGTATTTTTCTAAAACATTATTTTATTATTCAACTCTTAGAAAATAGCATTATTGAAACATGTCTTGATTACCTACATTCATGATCAATGCTTTGCCTCAATAAGGTTAATAAGATTTAATAATAACTTCCATACTCCCTAAAATCATCTCTGAAGGCGTCAACTTGATTATTCTTAATGCATTTAGATTTTTTCCATGTAAATCCTCATTTTTCACCACTGTGCAGTGACAACGAAATTTCGGTTGCAGTAATGTGAAGATTTTTTAGGTCTAGGCTGTGATGTGAAGTTAGTCTAGGTTAGAAATTCAATGGTTTTATTGCCATCTGCATTTTATTTGAACAATCATTTCATTTTATTTTGACGCTTTTTTTAAAATATTGTTGAAAAGTTCTTACACTTGTTAATATTATTTAAATTACTCCGTAGCCATCTTACAAGTTTTCCTATACATCCTATCCTGAGTAAGGCAAAGACCATAGACAATTACCCCTCAACCGAGCTAATGTTGCACGGAATTCGACCACAATCCGTAAGTAAATCGATACGGTGTGGCATGGCTGTTAGCAGTTATGAAATATTTATGCAATGTTTTGCACAAATTCTTCTGCTTTTCGAAATAGTACGGCACGAGACGAAGGGACGGGTATCCTCCATCCCACTTTGGTTGTATATCACTGAAACTTCACTACCGGATTCCCGAGTTCAACGGGAAGTGACAGCGGGGTTTGAATAGCTTAAGTTGAATGCCAGTATAAATCGAAAGAGTTTTTCATTTCGAAAGGCACTTACTGTTCGCTTCATGCATACGGCATGATACTGAAAAATGTCAATGAGGGTCAATCCAGTATTGACACATTTAGCCCCACTTTCTCCTGCTGGATCAGAAATTGCGAATTCTACTCACACGTACTGGCTGCACACATCGAGTTGAACGAAATTTTCCCCTTACTTGGTCGTTGAGGAAAACGACAGCACAGAGCGACCAAAAGGGTGGTTAGTTGGCCAACTAGCAGGCAGCCGGTCGTGTCTGTTGCACTGAAAGAGAATGGGCCAACCGCACGAATGAAAGAGATGAAACCTTTGTTTTACACTCCTGCACACTCCTGTTTCTTCCCGGAGGCTACAGATGGTCTTGTGTATGCTACGATGACGAGGACGATGTTCTATTAAAGCGTTATTACATATTTATAAATGAATTTTTGGTGACAGCCGGATATTAAAATACAAAGTTGCTTATGAATTAAATGCAGACTCGCCGACATGTGTGTCACGTTATGGGAATCATTATATTTCTGTGTTAATGGTGGCACCGGTATTTACGCTGGAGTCTATTGGAAGTAACATGTTTCATAAGATACTTCAATGGAACTGGTGGCTACAGCTGAGTCATACCATAAAATTATAATGGGACGTCCCTGAAAGTTTAATGCATCATCTTAAACAAAAACTACTTTACTTCTTATGTTACATTGGAGCGGAAAAATGCTAGTTGGCTTTCAAATACATTTCCTATCACATACAATGGTGAACAACCCTTGTTTCATTTGTTTCGATTGAAACTACATCGGAAGGAGACAGAATGTTGAAACTTCTAATATTTTTGAACGTTCGCCAAAACAGACTGGCCTCATGTGAGGACTTTTCGCAAATGTTTATACTTTCCAGTTGCTTTCCCAATCAATTCACGCAAATGTACCAGCAAACACAGTGAAAACGGTCAATATTAGTACAGTGCATTGGTTCCTCGGTTGCCAATGGAGGAATACCTACTACATAGTGTGTTTGGTTACAGTGGTCGGTCCATTTTTCCTAGCTACCCACTGGTAAGAAGGCTTGTGCAGTGCATGATGACGACGGCAGTACCACGAAGACCAGTGCCGAACGTTGTGTGCGGTGAAATTCGGTCAAATATATTTTCGTCATTACGGCCCTTGGATGCATTCCAGAAAAATCATTTAAGAAAGCAAGCAAAATGGTACAACAAAAGGTACGAGGCCATACGTATGTAATCACGTATTTTTTAAAAAGGTTCTTGCTTTACTCTCTCGGGTTGGACCTACAATGTATCTATTTCTAGCTGAAACGCGGGAATGTCGAATCCTGCTGAGGAAATTATCGTTACGATTATAGACGCTTTCATGCCCCTTGTGATGGCGGAACAGCAGCGGAAAAAAAACTCGGAGCGAAAAAATAACTAAAATGAAACCGGACGAGCAGCTACAGACACGAAGACCGAGTGGGACCAATAGACCAATTACAGAGCAACTTGAGCTAAATTGCTTTTGGCACCAGTTTTCTTCGGAAGCGTATGCAGCTCGCGTTGCGTCTCACTAATTATTATTGTTACGAAACTTTCCGGATGCGACCGATCACATTCTGTACGGAAAAGAAAATGTTCATTGAGTTTTGTCACTGATCCAACTTTTATTTGCTTACAAGAAATTAATTGTTTTCAGAAATGAAATGTTGATGTTTGATCTATTTAATTTGAGTTCTTTAGACGTTAAATTTTGGACACCAAAAATATGGCAGCAAAAATTAATATCCGATTAAAACCGATTATTTCACAATAATAGAATTATGTCTACATTAGAAACAGTTGATTATGATGTAAATTCTTCTTTCTGTAAAATTCTCGAACTTTCTGTGGTACACCAGCTATCAGGCTCCGTACGGTATTCTTAGATACACCCGCCGTGACGATTCTCCATCTTCTCTTGAAATCAACGGTACCATTGGCTTTCTTCTTAGTGTCCAAGAGTTTCCGCTTAACTAGAGCCCAATAATTATCTTTTGGGAGAAGTTCTGGACAGTTTGGTAGATTATCTGTTTTTGGCACGTATTTGATCTTCTACCATTCCAGGGCGGATATCTTATTGTGACAAGGGGCCAATCCGGCCAAAACAGAGCTGCAGAGTCGTGACAAAAAGGTAGCAATTGCTTTTGCAGACATTCTTTCTCGTACACATCCTTATTGATAGTGCCGGTAGAGACGAAAATTTTAAATTTTCGACCACATTTTCACATTTCTTCTAAGTTTCTTGTTACATATGGCTTGACAAATCAAATACTTTTTTGGGAAATTTGATAACTTTTTAAGATGGAAATGCTCGGAAACGGCATTCCTTTGCATTGCGGTATTAAAAGTCAGACCCGGAAGCTGTTTAAAGTCTTTGAGTACATAGGGTAACGGGATGCAATGTTAGTCTAGCTCCTTCGTTCGGTCTATGTACCGAATATGTCATTTATTCAGCTACAATCAACAAAATCATATTGCAATCATTATGACCAATGAATTTTAAAGTAATTGAAATATTATTACTCAATTTATAGTTTTTCACTTCCACTTGAGTTTTGATTTCCTCAACTTTTTAGACATCTTGACTTCACAGGTTAGGCTGAACCAATTACCACCACGATCTTCGGATAATCTAACATTGGCCAAATTGGACCGACAAACCTAGTTATGCTGCCTTGATATACAGACAATATTCATACGTCATAAACTAATTCTTTTAATAGATAAAATAACAATGATTTAACAAGAAAACCGTAGATCCAATGTAACGGAGATATTTTTTTCTAAAGACTGGACTCGGAAAAAATGAGACACATAAAAATGATCACCAAAAATTCATTTTAAATCGGATACTTCTCAAATTTTTAGGGATTAAATAACTATATATTAACTATGTTTTGGCATAACTTATTTATTGAATTTCCTTCCCCAAGCTGAATGCTCGTACATTTCTCTTAACACTGCTCATGAGATCTTGGGCGAGGCTTTGTCCATCTTCCTTACACAATTTCTCCCAGTTTTTCTTCAAAGCTTCATCGGTTTTGAATGCTTTTTCGCTATTCTTCAACATCTTCTTCATTATCGCGCAAAACTTTTCGATCGGACGAAGTTCTGCTGTGTTTGGCGGGTTCGCCTCCTTCGGGGTCACATTAACGCCCTTCGTTTCGTACCAATCCATTACAGGCTTGGCGTAATGGCACGAAGTGAGATCCGGTCAGAACAGAGTAGGACCACGGTGAAAGCGGAGCGCAGCAAGCGCTTCTGCAAGCATTCCTCTCGATAAATCTGCCCCTTTATGGTGCCAGTTGTAACGAACGCCTTGTTGTACCGTCCGCACTGGCAGATCGCTTGCCACAACAGGTACTGCTTCGCGAATTTGTCCATCTTTCTCTTCCGGAACATTTCCGGAACCTCCATGCAGGACGTACCGACAAAAAGTTCGAGGCCGGAATTTGTTTGGTGTTTGCCTTGATATATGTCTCGTCGTCCGTGAAGTCCGTTCGGCTTGACCAGCCACGGTACAGCTTCCGCGCTCGCAACCGGCCACCGTGTTTTGCCTGTCAGTCCGGTTTGACGCCTTCCTGACCTTGAAAACACGTAGCCCAGCCCACTTTATGGTCTGCTAGACGAACCACTTCAACGAATTGACCTTTTTGCCACGTTTCGGGTGGAAAAGTTCGGATTATTCTTAAAGTACTGCCTTATCTTCCGCGCCTTCTCTGGGTATTCCGTTTTCGGCCGCTTCCAGCGCCCCGTTCGATGGTTTTCGTCTCCTGGAACATCTTCACAACGCGGGACACGGTGGAATGGTGGATTCCAAGCCTTTTGCCGATCCATCTGTGCGACGGACCAGGATTATCGATCACCGCGCCCAAGATTTGCTGGCGTAGCTTTTCTTGTTTTGAATGCATCTTTAAAACTACTTGACAGATCGCGATAAAATTTTATCCACATAAACACCTTAAACTAGTGTTACCCAAAATTACATTAATTTTCACCCACGCGATAAAAAGTTACACCTATCGCATTTTTTCCGAGTCTAATATTTATGTTCCCAACTGTGGCCTGTTTTATTAATTACGTAGTAAAAATTATGTTACTGGTAAAATATACCATGAAAATTTATTCGGTTCCAATGTGTTTTTTTTTTCAAATATCTCATGTTAACACAAAGCAAAGGAACAAAATATGTGTAAAGTGAATAAGAATGTTTTCAATATTCAATGATAAATTATACATGAACATAATTTAAGTGTTTTAAAGGAGTTTTATTTAAGTTTGTTTAGAATTTATTTTGTTTTGGGTATAGTGAAAACAGCTGGCATTACCTTAAGTCAGGAAATCATTTTACTGAATGCAACAAGAATGTAAACATGTTGCACCTCAAAAGTGGAGAGTTTAAGCTGTCATAAAGTGAAACGTTTCAGCGATCCGTGAAATAATTCAAAATTTACACTGAAAGAAAAGTGTCTGATTAACGTGAACAGGCTTTAAATAAATCTTTGCAACCTGCGTTAGTGAAATGAAAATGAAATCCAAAATTTCATCAATTTGGTGCGCAGAACTACATTAGTTATATTCACCATGTTAGTACCCCTCCATGAAATTTTGAATGAAAGCGAGCTGTAAAATGAGTGCGAAGAGATGAAATTATTATGTTGTCTAAAGTATTGATTTAATATTGAAACGATCGTGTTGCATCAACATACAGATACGTTGTGCATAAATTCAGATGCTTTTCCAAGTTGTTTATCGCTCTGAAATGCTTTTTTCATCACATAGTTTTCAAAAAATATAGACCATTAAAAAGATCAACTATTTTTCGCTTTCACTGCTATTGTTTTAAATTTTGTAAGTTGACGTCAGTCATAGCGTAGCTTTGCCCTATTTATTTCGATTTGGTTGGTGTTAATTCAGCTCGTTCGACTTTACGAAATTATTTTTCAAAAGTTTCCGAGTTTCACAAGGCGAAAACCGAAAATTTATCCCGATCTGTTCATCCTTGTTGGAGGTGGGCGAATATCAGGATGAACGATTAGTTTAAACAGAAGACGATACATAGGATCCCGCTCAAAACGGGAGTAAAGTTATTAAAAATTGCATTTTCCAATTTCAAACTGGCACGAGAACAAAAGTAGAGTCGAGGTGAAACTAAGCATCGGAAGTTACATTTCAAAGTGTTGAGAACAATTAGAGTAAACCTAGGGGTTGAGACAGCTATACTTTGAGTTGCATTGATGCACCGAGCATCTCGCGAGTAACTCAATGTACCTCTAAATTTAAAATCAATCTTCATCGCTTCTTATCGGTTGCTAGGGTTCCAAAAAGTAAGACGTTCAATTTGTTTGGAAAAATTGTGGACATTCTGCTAACGGCAGTAGAAGATGGAACAACGCCCTTTTCCAAGACCAAGAGGGTTTTAGGATTAATTAATATGTGATACGTGATATGGACGGCTTTACGGAAGTCCAATGATTAGGTATCATAACGATGTCTATAGGCTTGCAATTTTTAAAACATCGATTCTGTGAAGCTTGAAGGTAGGAGTACATCGGCCTGAGTTTGTTTTCGTCTTCTCCTGTCCTTGTTCCACAGCACCAGTTGATAGTCTGACCGTCTGAAGGAATGATGCTGGAATAGCAAATAGCAGGGCACCCGAAACTGGTGAGTTTATTCAACGTATGCCTTGATTGGTGACATTAAAATAACTTCTTCACGAAAAAGCTCACACGAATAGTAGTTAATACAACGTCGAATTGTTCGAGCATATCATATATGTAGTTTAAACGAAAAAAGGTTATTTTCAAAATCAGAAAATATAAACATTGCAAATTAATTGAGTTCAATTGTTCACACACGAGAGCTCATGTACTAGCGTGTTGTTTGTTTGACAGCTGCTGTGCAAAGACAGAGAGAAAATAAATGACAGTGCTCACTTGCTGAGCAACGTGAGTTACTCAAGAAACCTCAAAAGAGTGTTTCCAGCCGAAATGACCTACCGCAAAAAAAAAAAAAACTTCGAGTGTCTCCGATTTAATTGAAAATTTGTACTAACGTTTTAACCACGAAAGTAAGTTTTTTCCACTCATACAGAAAAAAATTGAACTCAAGAGTTAGTTTTAAAAAGGGCGTAAGAATTTTGGATACCACTTCAATTAATAATTTCTAGCTTGAAAAGAAGTTGTGTGAAGGTTGTGAAAAAAATATACACCGAAAAATATAGGAAAAAAATAAAAAATTAACTATAAAATTTAAATATCTCAAAACAAACAACACGTTTTTTTTTATTTTTCAACTGTAAAAACTTGAAGATACTTCGCAAATATAACTAAAATTCGAAAGGATCGAAAAATGTCAGAGAAAAAAGGTCTTAGAACATCAATTTTTGGTACATTTCTCAAAATTTTAATAATTGCGAGAATAAATGTATTCTGATGATATAACTTAATTTTTGAAGTATTTTGAAGTTTTCAACTTCTAATAATAATCTCCGTAAGAGCATTTATTCTCAAAATATTTGCTATTTAGTTTTAGACGAAATACGCGTATCTGTCAAGATAAGCAAAGCTAGTTGGAATTAAATGGAAAATACTAATTTTTCTTCTAATTTCTAGATACAAGTATTCCACTAAACACCTAGGATTTTTTTTTATATTTTAGTTATCTTGTATTTGCAATTTATTATGCGCATACTACAGTACATATATTTTTTCTACATTTAGATTAGTTGAGAGAAGTTCCCTTTCATATGACATGTTTATATATACTAGTTATGAAGGCTTGATGCTATATCATTTGAAAACAATTTTGCCTGTATCTGATGATCTGAATTCAGAACAAAAGAATGATATTTTTGTGTACCAGTAATCATTTAAGTTTGAACGAAGAAAGATATTGCTCCATTCTGTACCCTGTTCATAGCCTTCAGGGAGTACCCTGTTCATAGCCTTCATAAGATACATAACAAAATGACATTTTCGTTAAGCAATGATTATTTTTCTGATTGGCCCAATCATATAATTCTTTTGCATTTGTTATTGGGTGTTCATATCCTTTAGCTATACTTGCGTTTCTTGCCATTCGTTTTAATGTGCCACCAATTGCATCACATGGCCCTTTGCCATGGGAAGTAGCGAAAAAATGCCATTCAGCATCCATGTTATATTTCGATTTGAATTTACAAAGGCTTGCAATTTTTTTCTTATTTCAATACTGGGATGCAGCTCTATCAGACATAAATATCGCTTTCTTCAACTGCGTTAGTTTGTTTTTCAAAAAACTCATTAGTTTTGAAATAAATACCTGAACCGCTATTGTATCATGTTCCAGTACTTCCGATATAACGATGAAGTAAAGATTCTCAAGCGCTCCTGATTCGACATAGTAAATAACAGAGGGATGAATTGTGGCTTGGTTATCATTCCAATAAGTATTTTGAGCGGCGTCTTGAAGAACAAATGTATAATTTTCGCAAAAATCACACACAATGACAACTTTGCCATTGCTTAAATTATTTTTCGTGTGTCTCAATTTTCTAATTTTTCGGTTAGCAAAATATCTTAAAATACTTCAAAAATCAGGTTATATAGTCAAAATACGACTATTCCCGCAAATATTAAAATTTTGAGAAATGCACTGAAAGTTGATGTTGAAAATCTTTTTTTTCCAGACATTTCGCCATCCTGAAGTCTTCGCTAAAATTTACTTATTAATTTCAAGTTTTCACGGTAAAAAATAAACAAAAATAATAAAAATGTTTGTTGAGATATTAAAATTTTCATGTAAATTGTCGATTTTTTTTCATTTTTTTTCAGTGTATATATTTTTTCATAACCTCTACACATAAGGGCACATCTTGTTCTGAAATAGTTTTTTTTGTCCATCCAAAGGTTTTCGAGCTACAAATTATTAATTGAAGTGCTATTCATAATGCTTACGCCCTTTTTAAAACTGACTCTTGAGTCACAAAAATATATGTTATCGCGGAAAATGCTCAGTCTTTCAAGCCAAAAGCTTATGCAAAGTTTCATTCAAATAAAAATGTATCGGAAATAATTTTCCACATATCTAGGTCATTTCGCCTGGAAACGCCCAAAAGCTACTCTGAAAATGCTCGCGTCTTGCCCCACGGAGCAATCCCAGCGGGATGCAGTGCTTCGGCTGATTAGGTAAAGCCAGAACCTTTCCATCCGAGATGTGGCTAAAAAGGTCAAAACATCGTATTTTTTCGTTCCAAAAGTGAAGCGGTAGGATATAGGCCCAAACAGCAACGGGAAGCAGGAAACCAGTTCAAAACCAAAAGCGCGTTAGCTGTACGATAAATTGTTGACAAAATTTGACTGCGTGGTTACGGATGATGACAGAAACGTCAAAGCAGACTTCAAGACGCTTCCTGGTCTTTAGTTATATCACAGAGAACAGACATCCAAGCTAGAGTGCCTTCCGTGTGTAAATTTCTGTAACTTCCATTTTAAAATTACAGCTTGTTTCCGTTAGTTTTGGTGATTCGTATGTTGATGACGACACCTGCGCGCCTTGAGATTTGATAGGCTGTCAATTTTAGTTTGGTGAAACCCAGACTAGGAGGCGCTGATTTTTCAACGGTTTGCTTTTGAAAATGTACACAGTAAATTGTAAAAAAAAAATTCGAACCTGGATGTCTGTTCTCCGTGGTTCTATAGCGCATTACAACGTGGCAAGGTTGACCGTTATTTCAAGGCCAAAAAGTTGTCGAAGTTCTCTTAAAAGTACATGGTTTGGCAGGTTATTTGTAGTTGTGGTTTCAAGAGCAAAATCTTCACAACTACTGGTACGATACATTGCCCAGTGAACAAGCGAACGGTACAGTTCGTTCGGTCCGCTTTCCGTTGCTTTGGAAGCTTTTAACGAGTGTTTACAGTCTTCAGTATCAGTTTTTCTAAATCGCCAGTGAAATCGTCGCGAGTGAAATCAGTCTTGGTTTACTGAAGAAGAGAACATTGTGTGATAAGTGGTGCAACAACGTCATTGATTGCAATTAGCAATATTGCCACGATCGAGAAGCCATATTGTCCCGCATCTATACGGCACGCATACCAGCAGCCCATCGTGTGTAGCGTGCATTCTTCCATCCACCAACTACCACCGATCAGCAACATCACCGTCATCGCTTAGACGGTACACGCGGTCACTCATCGTCGCTCGGCAGCAGCAGCACACATTCGTCGCCCTGCTGCAGTAGATCCGTGATACTTATAAGATAAGTTTTTTTTTAGTAGTATATAAGATAAGTTGAGTCATTTTCATCGTAGTGTGTGTGTGAGTGTGGAGAGTGATTGATAGTGTGTGTGAGAGTGAACTTAGTTTTAGTTTATTTTTTTTTAGGTTTAGTTTGTTTATCTGTGATTGATTGTAGATAATTACGTTAGTGGTTGAGCGTGATAAGCTCCCACAAGCGAGCCATGGATGATTTATCGCAAGATGAATCATCTATGGCACGAAATGATGAGGTAGCTCATAGAGTTACCAGATCACGTGCTTATCCAGATAGTTCAACTGGGTCCATGGGTTGTTTATTTTCAGCCCAAATCGAAACCTCTAAATGTTTGTCAGATTTCTGATGATCTGACGAAGCGATTCTCGGCCGTGACCGAGATAATTAAAGTCAGACCCAATAAACTTCGGGTCGTTGTGTCCAATCTCAAGCAAGCTAATGAGATTGCTGTCTCCCAACTCTTTACTCTAGAATATAGAGTGTATATCCCAGCTCGGGGTATTGAAATTGAAGGTGTGGTCTCCGAAACGAGTCTGACCCCTGAGATCCTGCTGAAGCGGGGGTTGGTCGATTTAAGAACCCTCTGCTTCCCCAGTTAAGAT
>JASCZW010012875.1:0-27204 GCA_034211315.2 Aedes japonicus
GACCACCAAATGACTGCAAGAGATTTATATATGGTAGGGAACGGCCTTATCAGGGGTAACTGTTTTCATCAGTTGTTTGGAAAAAGGTCTAAAACTCTTACATTTTCCAAATTATATAACATTTAATTACCCAAATATAAATTCTTTCTACAAGGCTATGGATTTGATGTATAAATCTTGATTACCATTCAAGTACTGTCATTTTAAAGATTTAAAATACATCATCTAGAAAACAATCAGTTTTGCACCTGCTGAAGAAGTTCGCTTGAATTTTGACTTTGGATTTGATCGCGTGTATCGGAGGGAATGTCTTCATCTACTCTTCTCACATTTGAGCTTGTTCCCAGAATGAGATGTTGAAAAATTGAGTGAAAATTTGTTTCATATTTAGATGATCTGAAATCACTATTTATTTCATGTTTCCTTCAGTCATTTGGGGTTGATCGATGCTGCTATGATTATGTTGTCCATCATCTGGCACTATCATATGCACTGAAAAAATATGTTTCGGAGGTGCCAACAGTACTCAACGATAAATAATGCTTCTCTTTTGAGCGGCAATTATGGCATCACTGTTGCTTTTGAGAGAGCCCCTGTTTTATCTTTTCTTTGATAACCATGGCTATAGAACACCGGTCTTGAAATATCCACGCAAAGCTAAAGTCAGGTTAAACATCGTAGTATCTAGAACTGGAATTGATAATAACTTTCTAGCTATGTTTCAAACTGTATGGGTTTGGTCAGTATCGTTATTATTGTTTATTTTCTTATCTTTTTATCACCAATTACTTAACTTAGACAGCTCGAAAAACCGTTTTGAAACAGCGCCATCTACGACGTTTAACCTAATTTTTGCGTTGCCTGGATTCCTCCATTGTTGCCTGCTGTCTCTTACGTTCGCTCGTTTTTAAACAAAGAATCGCGTAAACACATTTCCAATCTAAAGATCAATAACAAACAAAAAGTTTGGTCATGTACGTCGGTCTCAATACCTGCTGGTAGACGAGTTTTTGATCATAACAACCGACATGTGAACTGGTCTATTTTATGTCGCCTTCTCACACATGCACGGAATCATATAATATTGTTAGTTTATGTGCGGATTGCGGAGCTGAAGAAAACATTTTCATGATCGGAAAGAAATCCGCATGCTTTTAATGAGTCCTTGCGATTGGAAACTTTATTCCATCGCTGTGAAATTTTCTGAGTCCAATGATCGTTTTTGAAAGAATGTTCCGATAGATAAGAAGTAAGCAGAAGGATTAACGTCCAAATATTGCAATTCTAATTAAACATTACATACAGCTTCATCGGGATATTTGATTATGCCTAAACTGCTTGAGACCCGTCTCATTCGCATAGGTACCCCACCAGCGTTGGCTTTTATGATAGCTTTACATGTTTTCGGCAATAGTTCGATCAGATTTATCAATGTATCATTCGTGAAATCCACCCAACAACTTTGTAGGCATTTCCACAGGTAGTCTAATCATATCAGACAACAGTTTCTTTCTGCTACAGGTCTTTCACAAGCCACTGTCACAGTTTTGAGGAACGGTTGGATCGTTATCTTGTTGTTGAAGAGTAGAACCGATAACCGATGTAGGGAGAGGTTAAGCATAATAGGAGAAGCAATTTTACGAACGGACTGTTTTTTTTGCAGTCATGCCAAGCCATCCCTTAGCTCAGCTGGTTGGCGTAGCCTTTATACATAACAACGCTGGAGACGGGTTGAAAAATGTGTCGACTTCCCATCAAAATCTCAATTAATAATTTTGGGAGAGTTTTTAGAATACTTGACCTAGAAAGTCGAGCGCAGGAAAAAATTCGTTCAGAAGAACAAGTGAAAATTACTCAGGTAACCAATAAGCATTATAATATGAATGCATCAACCCTTTATCTGTATTTAAGATGCCTCAAGCAATATATTAGCATTATATCAACATTATATTTGCTGTATATTTTCGAAAGTTAATAGCTTAATGCGACCAGTTAAATAAGTATTTCGAATGAAAACTAGTCTTAATAATTTTTGTAGTACTGCAGTGAAACTTATTTTGGTATTTTTGTAGTACAGCAGTGAATTTCAACTGCTTTGCTAAAAGTTAAAAATTTTTAGGTGGTCGAGATCAGGAAATAAAGTTCAAAAATGCTCTCTTTTACATGCACATTAGCGCGATCTAGTGGTAGATAGTCGAATCATACTCTCTTTCTCTCTACTTTCCCGAAGCTCTTGACCTTATGCACAACTTTGCTCAAGGTACGAATTTTCTTGGAGGTCGAGATAGAGATATAAAAATGTTCTAAAATGCTCTGTATTAAAAGTCTACTAGCATCATATAGAGATAAAATTCTGAACATTTTGAAAGTCCTTGACCTTTTGAACAACTTTTTGAAGGTTCCTAGATAGTCTTGCCAACGATTTAAACTCGTTGAACAATGCTCTCCTTTACGTGTTCACTAGCGCCACGTAGTGACTGAATTCCGAACGATACTTTCCTTGATCTAAAATTTCTTGACTTTTTGAACAATTTTTCTGAAGGTGGTCTGTATTACGATGTACTAGGTGGGGTGAAAAGTAATCTCCTTGGGAATAAAATTAGTAATTTATGTGTTTTTTTAATTTTATTTTATTCAACGTAGTCCCATTTTAGTTCGATACACTTATTCTAGCGATGTTACGACTTCTTTATCTCGTACAAAAAATAATTTTCCGGAAGGTCTGTAAAATACTCCTCCGCGACGTCGATGATTTCGTCACGTGAGCTGATTTTTTTATTGATGACCCATCGTGGCCAAATCGTTGAAAAATGCTCACTTTTGATATTCACTTGCGCCGCATACTGACGGAATTCCGAACCATACTCTCCACTTTCCAAAATTTCATTAACTTCTGAACATGTTTGTTGAAGGTTCGATCTTTCTTGTTGGTCGCGATCACGCTATAAACTCGTTAAAAAATGTTCTGATTTACACCCGCATATTCACAAACCATTCCAGGACAATTTTCCTTATTGTTGGCGACCGTTTCCATTATTTTTATGACATTTACTCTTATAGTCGACAACTATAAACTAATAATCTCCTATATAGTTTTAACAATATGTCAGATGGTAAAAGGTCAAATAACAATATGCTCAATAGGCGGTTAAGTTAGCTTAAGTCTTTAAGTTAAGTTTTTGCTGTACTCTATGCCAAAAAGTTAGTATATAATCCAGACCGAGTGCAGACAATAAAATACCTATCAAAGACAAAATGGCGTACATTACCAATATGTGTTAATGTAGAGGTTGTATGGTGAAAATGAAATTAAACTATTTGAAAACAATAACATAAAATGTGATAATATATCTTACATTCGAAATATAGTTTTGACTATATAGCAAATTGTTTTTCGTTATGCGGGCATATACACAAGCGTTACTTTGCGACTGAACTCTGAACCATACTATCTACCTCCCGAAAGCTCATGAGCTTCTGAACAACTTTGCTGGAGTCAACTTTTTTGCAGGTTATCAAGATTTCAAGATACTGCATCAAAAATTATACTATTCAAGGTGAGTCGATGCTTCTGAGGGAAATGGAATATTCAAGTGTGTGTTTTAATACTTTTCAAAGTGAGTCGATACTTTTGGCAGGTAGTGTACATGTTATAGGGTTTTCTTATGTGTCATGTCCCTTCTAATTCTGGAACTTGTTTATGAAATACAAAATACCACATCGACGGCTACCTTCAATTAAAGCCGTAATAAATAATGACTTTGAAACGCAGTGGCTGCCTTAATCAAGAGACCAATGCTATGTTTTTTTTGCATTCCGCTGCATTCTAATGTATCAGGGAGTTGGTTCAGCTTACTTGTATGTAGAGGAAATCTTCCTTAAACGTACCATTCTGTATGCAACTAATAACCGAACGTAATTTAGGGCTTGTTCTTGACAAAATCTAGACACCCCAAAACCCTATCTCTGGAAATACTCCATCAACGCGTGAAATATTTCGCAGACTGATGAACATATGTCTGTTCATTGTGTAAAATCAAGTTTTGGTGATACTACAAGCTTTAAAATCGAAGATGGCGTCGCAAGAAGAGCAAGTGCGAAAAGCAATTGTTTGCGGTCGCATTGAAAATCCGGATCTGACAGTACGAAAACTTGCAGAAAAGCTTGGTTTTCCAGCAAGCACTATCCATAACGTTCTTAAATCTTCCGGTACAAGTTTGAAAACAGCAAGGAAGGCTGCGAGCGGAACAAAAACGGATCTCAGGAAGCATCAGAAGGACGAGAAGGTGAAGTAATGTGGCCAAAAATTAGAATGTCCCCAACTTTCCTGCATACTTCCAGGCACCGGTAAGGTATGAAGTCGTTCAAGGTGAAAACTGTTCCGAACCGTAATGATAAACAGAATATGACGGCTGAACCCCGGGCTCGCAAGTTGTATCGCGATTATATGACGACGTTTTCCTGTGTGATAATGAACGATGAAACTTCCCGGCAGCTTCCCGGAATTTCCTATTACACTGCCATGCAACGGAACGGCGCTGTGGTCGAGCAAGCAAAAGCTTCATCACTACTGGAACGGTAAACAAAGAAATAAAGCTCGATTCAAAATAAATCTAGACGCATGGTTTAATACACCACCGTGTCCCCGGTGGTTGGAACAAACAACGTTTGACAGGCATTTCTTGATATTTGCTTGAGATAGAAATTGGGTTTTCTCGGTTGATCGACGCATCTCGAAATTACGGATCGTGGAACTTGAGAGAAGAAAATTAATTGTGCGCAAACATCTATAGAATCCTTCGTGGTCTGCCTCGAAAATAGCAGTTAAAATTCCCATAGTCAACCAAACCAAATGTAATCAAACGTTACAAAGATACTCTGAATGTTGATAAAACGCACCGTATCTATCATAAAAGTGGCAAGGTGTTGAGGTACGTGAAAGGCAACCCAGGTGTCTCCATACGTGATTTGGTAAAGAAATACGATTCTAACTTTTCCACCGTGCGTAACATACTTTCAAGAGAAGGATATAAGTCTTTTTGTGCCAATAAACATCCGAATCGCACCCTGAAACATAATTTAGTGGCTTAAAAGCGAACACGATTACTCTACGAACGAGCTTTGACGAAATTTGATGGCTGAATTTTAATGGATGACGTAACATATGTCAAAATGGATTATCAAAAAATTCCCGGACGAAAATTTTACCAAGCAACTGGTCGTGGGGATGCCCATTTTAGGTATAAATTTGTTTTTGTTGATAAGTTTGCTCGGAAACTAATGATTTGGTAAGGAATCTGCAATTGTGGCCTTAGAAATAAGGTTTTCATCACATCTTACACAATGACGTCGATGGTTTACAGTAAAAAGTGTCTGAAAAAGTGGATTTTACCTTTCATTCGGCAACACAAGACCAACGTTATGTTTCAGCCGGATCTAGCCAGCTGCCACTACTCTAAGGAGGTACCACAATGGTATTCTGCAAACAATGTTCATATCGTCGCAAAGAGGTTAATCCTTCGAATCGCCCTGAGTTTAAACCGATCGAGCAATATTGGGCAATTGTCAAGCGAAAACTTCGGGGATGCGGTAAAGAGGTGACATATGCACAACAAGTTCGTTTAAAGAGAAATAAGTTCGCCGGTACAGTGTCACCAGCGACTGTGCAGATCATGATGGCATCTATCACAAGTAAAGTGCGACAGTTTGTTCGAAACGGTGAAATGTAATAACTTGTTCTATGTCGTTTGAAAGCTGAACACCCTTTTGTTTGACGTTTTGATCAACCGTGTATGTTGTTTAATTCTTAAGTTATGATCACTTGAATGCGTCCAAATTTACTTTGAATCGGGCTTTACACCGTGAAGAGTGCCTGAAGAAGCGATTGTTACCATTCCTACGCCATGACGCTCCTTTGCTATTCTGGTCTGATTTGGCATCTTGTCACCATGCCAAAAATGTTTTGGAATAATTTAAAGTTAATGAAGTCCATGTTGTACCGAAAGAAGCGAATCCACCTAGCTGCCCGGAGTTGCAACCTATCGAGCGGTATTGGGCTCTCGTGAAGAGAGAACTCTCTCAATTTAAACAACAAGCTACAACCAGTGATGTCCATATCCTCAGTGTAGTAGGGAGAGATTTTATTTTTATACACAGTCTTCCTGCCTCAACGAGAGCTCTTCTCTCTTGTTTATTTTCATCCCCGTGTTTGCATGCGGGTAGCGCATGAGAGTTGAAAAAATGGTTTTTATTGACACTACACTCGATCGCTCTAGAGTGAGAAGAAGAGCTCTCAAATTCACAGAAGCAAATGTAGATAAATTCCCTGGCGCGTGCGCCCCAGTGAGCTCACAGGCGTGGGCTCTTCTGCTAATATACAGTAATGATTGCAAATTCGTTCTGACGCTACATGACAAAGTAAGAGAGAATAATGTGTGTACCAACTCCCCTTTTTCGGACATTTTCTGCAACTCCGACGATGTTTTCACTTTCAATCGCACCAGCGAATCACAGAAAGACCACTGGCGCGTCCTCGCACAAGTGTACGCGGCAGTGATCGCAGGTGGAAGCACGTAGGCGAAGACATATTAGAGCACGTGAGAGCGGTCGTTTAAAAGAGAGGGTGATTCACTCACTCCAAGCAAACCCATCACAGGCGCACTCTTTCACTCTGTCTATTTTTCACCGAATAAAAGAGCACATTGCTTTATCTGCTGTGAGTTATGTTTGTATCCTCTGTGAAGGCTCAAATCTCATGCGCTGGCGTAACATTAGTGCGAAATGCCATATCTGGCTAAAACTATAGAAAAATTTCGAAAATCTTGGACAAAAGCAGCTAAATCGGTTGCAGAGAAGTCTGCACAGTCCCTTATGGCAAGAGTTAACTCAAAAGTTCATGGTTTCTTCATGCAGCCTAGTTAAGTAACTTTAAGTAGTTTTAAGACGACTTATAATGCACAATGAAATGATTCTGATACATCTTGGATTGCACTAACTGCAAATTTGTTATATTCCGAATTTTATGTGTCCAAATTTTGTCGCGAACAAGCCTTCCTTCAACCACACTTTGTATAATGCACAAATTAAGTTGAATGCTTCAAAGCTATATCTTGCGTGCCAGTTTGAATTTCATTCCTGGATGGGTCCCAAATCATCCAAGGAAACCATGATTACCATCATAAAAAAGCTTCCGCTCATTGAAATTCACATTATTCATATGCTTGTTTATGCTCATTATTGCCCAATAATTATTCACTGCGTTATTCTTCAAAGAGTTGACCATCAACGAATACAACTCCAATCATCCAAAACAAACATTGACCCAACCCAACCGGGTAACACATGGCAGCCTAATAATTCTTCCTCAGGTCATGCAAAAACAATAACCGCACATCCCAGTAAATCAAACGAGGACATCCATTTGGGCCCAGAGGGGCAAGAAGCGGGACGAAAATTAGCGCTCCTCAGCTTGTTTTGATGTGTATCTTCCTAAACCAGAACCTTATTTTCCCATCTTGGCAAATCTCTTCTCATTGGCAAAATGAGACAAATGACCGTCATCAGATAGTGGAGAATGAATGGCCCAATTCGCTACACTGTCGTCTGTTGTTAGATGACAAAGCTCTACTGTTCGGGAGGGAGTAAGTGGAGTGAGTGGAGGATAAACCAGATTTATGAGCTTCTTGGCAAATTATTGCGACAGATATAGTCGGTTTTGAGGACGTCATAAATTAACCGATAGCTACGGGGGGTGAAGCCGGATTGCTCGTTCAGGCCGGCAGAGATTAAAGTAGAGCTCACCATTATGATTAGTGTAATTCCTAATCTCTTCCCAGGTGAACCGCAGAAAGCGCCGGACTCGAACCATTGTCCTATTTCCAAGAAGAGATAGGAAAACTTCCAAGTACTTTTAATTATCTGATTGCACTTCTCGTTCTCCTCGGCATCTATCTACGATGGTCGTCCACTTTTGATGAGAAGTCATAAAGATCATCAAAACTCTTCTGAGCAAGAAACCGAACTGCATCTTCGCACAGTCAACTAGGGGTCGTTAAATTTAACAACCTCTTTCCCATATAGGTCCGTGTTGTACACGGAAATCACCTTAGGAGTAAACTTTTATGGCTGTTGAAAACTGTTTTCCTTAATTTCACCAGCGTTAGTGGATCAGGAGGGAGGGGGGAAGCCCCTTTTTCCTAACAAACTTATCAAATACAATCATTTTTCGACTTCGCTTCTGTTTCCTGCACTTTTATTGCATACAGTATAAATCGTCTTCGATTCCATCTAGCAGCAGTGGGGGATAAGTTTCTGTGTATTTCTTACAGGAGAAGCTCTTTAGTTTTACTGCTCCCCTTTATCTCCCGACTGGACTTCCAATGAAACCTTCCTGGAATTTTCATTTTCTTTTTCTGTTGAACGTCATCATACAGAGTGCATTAGGTTTTCATTTCCTCCCAAACAAGTTCAATCTCCATTTTGGACAACCAAAAGAGCCTCGGATAAACTTTCCTCTTCAAGTATCAGTTTCTGAAATTTAGTTATATCCACCTAAAGGCCACCGGGTGGGTTTCGGGGAGGGGGTCTGTAGGCGAGAGAAAAATTTGCTTTAACTTTACTCGTTTTCGGTGCTGATATTGGGGAGAGAAAAAAAAAGAAACGCCCGATTGGGGAAAGCTGAGCTGCTGCGGTCGGAGGATATTTGCTTCCGAAGGATGAAGGGAGATTGTTTCAGGAAGGAAACGGAAATAGTGCATACACCACTCGTTCACGATATGTGCGGTGAATGTGGAAGAAGCCCTCGAACTTCATGCAGCAGGGAAGCCCTGGACCGACGAAAAACTGACCAGACAGGCATAAAGTTAAATTGAGAACATGATCTCATTTCGGGTTAGCTGGCGTTTTAAGCTGCCTCCAACTGACGAGGCGCACTAACATTAAGGTAACAGCAACAAGGGCGGCGGTGTCGGTTCGGTGACGTTTAAAGTCAACTTGAGGAGCAGAAACGACATCCGCAGCAGCAGCCATCAGGCGTTAGGAGATGAAGTCTGCTTGGGCTTTTCACATCACTTCCTGTAGGGTAGGTTTAATGTTAAGGGTGTGTTTTGCTTATTCCTGGAGAAGTGACATTTTTTTTTAACATGGAACGAAGATAGAAGACAGGAGTGTTTAATTTTCAAAAATAAACTCGAATCATGGTTTCGGTAATCTTTTAGACAATTTTGGATTGGTTTGCAGAGGGCTGTAATTGACTATTAGAGGGTAGAACGGTCAAAAATTGGTTAAACATAGTCTCGTCTGACAGCCATACGATTTTTCTCAAAACACTTTGTACAAATAATGTAAGAAATATGGCGATGTGGAGAACAATTTACGGCGCAGACTGGCCATTGCATGGTCTTCCGGAAGTTCTGGAACATCCGTAAAAATTGATAATTCCTTGGTTCTTAGAATTCCGAAATATTTGGTAGACATGCTCCTGTTAAAAAAATATATCAATCGATTATTTCATTTTGTCATTAGGATGTCTAATTTTGAGAAAGGGTGGTTAAAAAGAAAAAGTGGGCTCTAAGGGAGAAGGGATTTGAAGTTTAATAACTAGCAAAGTGCATGAAAAAATTTGTTTTCCCTTCGCCCGGTTTGGCTCGCGATTTATCACCTGCGCTTGCTCATCATTTGGTGGTGGCAAACCAGAAGAAAGCGCTGCAAAGTTTGGCAAACTGTCCCGCTCGACCTATTGCCGGGCTGTAAAAATCGACCCACGGTGACATCCGCTCCCAACCTCCCAACCTCCCAACCAAAACCTTACCTCAACTGGGCAGCTCAAGCGGCTGCGCCATGATGACGCCGGCCTGGTGAGCCGTAACGCTTGACTATTTATCAATTAATTTCAATTTCGCCCGTGCTCCGCTACAGGGGTGCCGAAGAAGGTAAAGGTCTCTCGCTCTTCCACCACGTCAAAGGACTTCGCTGCACTCAGGACCGAGCTTGCAGCTATCCAAATTCATCCGCTATACAAGCTGTGCCGTACGGGTACAAAGATTAAAGTGTGTATCGATCAAAATTTGGTCGACTTAAACTTGACGCATTTCCTCCACCGTGCATTAAAAAAAAATTTGCACACCTCTCATTTTGAAGATGTGTGTGTGAAGCATCATGCCTCTCCTAGAGGGTTTGAGCTGTTTAGTGGAATACCTGTAACTAGAAATTAGAAGAAAAATTAGTATTTTCCATTTAATTCCAACTACCTTTGCTTATCTTGACGGAAACGCATATTTCGTCTAGATTGTGAAGACTTCTTCAGTGTCTCGTACCAAGTCGAGTTATTAGTACGATGATGGGTGCAACCATGAAGAAGAGCAACGTTTATATAGCGACCGGAACTGTCAACCAGGATTTTTTTTCGAGCGAGTGCCTACAAAAACGTCTACTGCCTTTCCTGAAGTGACACAACTGTTCCGTTCCATATTGACCGGATTTTGCATTTTGCCATAACGGGAAAAAGGCCATGGAGTGGTATGCTGCCAACAACGTTCAAGTGGTGCCCAAGGTCAAGAACCCTCCCAACACGCCAGAGCTCCACCTAATCGCTCAATACTGGGCCATCGTCAAGCGGAACCTTAAGAGGACTCAATAAACTGATGTGAGCGAGAAACAGTTCATAGCAAACTGGCGTTCTGCGGCGAATAAACTGGACAAGGAGACTGTAAAAAATCTAATGACAGGTAGTCAACAAAAGACTCGGTAATTCGTATTTGGCAAGAAGTAAGTTCATTTGAATATTAAACCTGTATTCTGTATTAACTGAACTTGGAAAAGAAAAAGAATTTGACTTATCAATAAAAAAACTATTATCGACTCAGCCACATTACTATTTGACCAAATTTTGATCGGAACACCCTTTATGTGCTCGACGGAGGCTGACTACCGTGCTGTTGGTGCTGGTCGCCAAGCAACACTCACGATACACCCGGAAACAAAAAGCTGAAAGTAATCCTGCGTGGCCTTCCGGAAATCACTCCGGAGGCAATCTTTGCCGAACTGCAAGCAATTGCACTCAAGCCTCAGAAAGTGTTTCCCAATAGGCAATTAGGGAAATTCACGGGACCAACTCTATCTGGTCCACATGGAGAAGGGTTCCGTCACGATGACGGACTTGTTGAAAACACGGATCCTCTTCAAGTCGAGTGGGATTGGTACCGCTCGAAGCAGCACGACGTGATGCAATGTGGCAACTGCCATGTGTTTGGCCACGGAACCCGACACCTGGTTGTTGCAAATGTCCGGAGCACACACCACCAAGGATCGTGCACCGATGGACGAATGTGCCCTAATGAAGTGCGCCATCTCCTGAAGGCAGCTGTCGAACCTGTCCCAAATGTGCGGAGTTTCTGGCGATCTGCAAGTAGGCGTCCACCAAGTCCCGACCTGGCCAACGTTGTCTTCCCCGTCGGATGGACGAGGAAAATTTTCCAACGATTCGTGAAAGCCACCGCCGCCTCCTCCTCCAGGTTGGTGCAATCCAAGTTGCAGTAACTCCACGCAACCACCAGTTGTTGAGATCTACGATTCGGAGCAAATGGTCGAGTTCGCTCAAAAACTCTACCGCCAACTACGTTCCTGCCGCTCGAAGGAGTATTAGCTCAAAGCCGCTACATCCGTGAAGATGAAGTTCCTGTTCAAACATGGACCGTAAACAATCGTTAGCTGGAATGCTTGTTCCATCCGGAACAAAATCATCGAGGTCGGTGACTTCCTCAACAGGAACGACATCGTTACGGAGACGCACCTCAAGCCTGAAGATAGCCTCTCCATCCCAGGATATCGGTTCCGGTGACTTGATCGTTGCGGTTCTAGTGGAGGAGAAGTTGCGATCGCCCTGCGCAACAATATCTACTGCTACATACTTCTGAGCTTCCAGCTGCGGTTTATCGAAACCATCGGAGTGGAGGTCGAATCTACCGTCGGCTATATCATTATCATTGCGGCCTATATGCGCACGTACTCACCGGATGAACAAAAATAGTACCGTACCGCAAACTTAACTCCTCAACCCATTAGCCTCGTTGCTACCTTTTCGTTTTCTTCAAAATCCCACCTGCTCCGACGTATGTTTTGGTCTAATTGTCCTCTCCTCCGTAGCCATTCTTGGTTCAACCATCTTGCACCTGTCTATCAAACTCAACTTCCGGCATCGCTCTACCCGGTGTCCCCGGTGGGATACCCGGTATCCCACAAACGCCATTGTTCGGCAAACTGCTGGTCGTAAATCAGTTCCGTCTGGTCACGGACCAGTTTATTACCGACATGGCATTGCTGTATACATCTTTCAACTGAACCACGTTCGACTCTGACCCAATCACCGTTTCATCCGGTCCTCCTATTTTCTATTGGCGGGACAATTTTAGCTTGTTTTTCAATTTCACTTCTGCCAGAAAAAAAAACAATTTTAGTAGTAGTTTAGTTAGATTTTTATTCAGTCTTACAGCATTCATTGGAGCTGTGCAGAGCAAGACCTGCTGTAGGAACGCATTTGGCGGTAGCACGCATCCTGGAGGGATGCTCCACTGAGGAGCAGTTGTTGTCCAGATAGGCGTTGGTGCAGTTGGCTGTTGGTGCCGATTCTCCCTTCAACTTCACTAAGAGAAACAAGACCAACCTTGTGCACACATATAAAGTATAGAGGGTGAACTGAGTTTGCTGTAGTTCCTAGTTGTGCTTAGCGGATTAGTTGCTGGCGGTACATAATAAATATATCATAAAATGATTGAGTATTGCATATAACCAACAACTAAATAACTTGTTTGAGGTTTACCTTTTTGCTATCGCTGCCCGAAGATTGCTGGCATGTGATGATTACCCTATCACAGTCATCATTCTCGTATAACAAGTTTTTTTTATGCTAGTAATGTTTTCATCAAATTCCAATCAGTGCTTTAAAGTGTTTCTTAATGGACATTCCCTAATCAAATAATTTGAAATGTGACAGCATACCCAAGTTACAATTTTGGTTTTATAAGGGTTCTGAAGAGCATGAATTAGACTTCAAGAATGCTATAAAACCATGATAAAACCAGCAATGTTCCTTGGGTATGGCTAATAAGTATTTGGTTCCATGCTTAACTTCTACGCGTTAAAGATAGTGGTCCTCTCAACCATCGCAAAAAATGCCACCGGGCCTTATCCTCACTGAAACCAAACGGTCCTTTTCAAGGCCACCAAATGCTATCTCAAGAGTTTACAATGAATTTTCAAACATATTTACTTCCTGATGCTTCATTAGCACTATTTCGATCTAAACGTTTATTGGCAATAATAGATTTTGAATTCCAAAACAGGCCACAACCATCTACAATGCAATAAGGATAGTGATCTCCCTGGTGATGGTCAATGAAATTTCCGAGCGGATTGAAAGCGTAGCTTCCCGACTGATTTAAATCAATTTGCGGGTGACCCTGACGTCTTTGGAAATTCAAACCATCGTTCGATCCTGCTGCCGCGAGAGTTAGCCAAACACGTGGTTTCCGGGCGAACTGAAGCCGTGGCCAAGTAAACCGACTTCATGACAAAATCAGATGATGGCAGTATCTGTTCTCTTGAACCCAAAATGGCCCTTTTCAGGGCCACCAAAACAACTCGAAAAAAAGGTGACATTTCTTTGGGAGTTCTGGGGTTGATTTTCAGAGTGTTCGATTGAGAAAAATATCTTGCCGAAGCCATAATGTTTTCGACATTTGCACATTTGGAAGTGTAGTATATGAAACCAGCCTCTTGAGTAAAAGTGACCCAAATGGCTCAGAAGCCATTCGCACTACAAGGTATATTACGCGATATTAAGATACTGTATCATATGTCATATTTCCAATGAAAGCAAGATGTATGAATGAAGACATCAAATAATTAAGGAGGGGTTGGTTAGGATGGAACACATTGGCCTGGACCTTCTAGTTCTTTTTAAAACCGTGCGTTTTATAGTTGCTACTCCGTTACTGAACAGAACTAGTGTAATTGCACAGAGATCCACATAAAAGTAGCTTGGGGGTAGCTCTACATCTTCAATGTACAAGTTCACTAATTCATTATATTTATACATCAGTATCGGCGCCGACTACATCCTCACGGTCTTTGAGGAGAGGGGAAGGATGATTAGTTTGACAATCTTTGTTATTGGAGACCGTGATCACCACTGCGTCTCCAGAATTGCCAAGAGAAGGATAGTTTTTGTCGTAAAGAGGCAGGTAATTTTCAGATCATGGATGCACTGTGGTAAGTGATGCGGATCAATGAAAGAAAGCGCAGTAGACTGCTTTTTATTTTAAAATTAGAGGTGATAGATAGGGGTAAGTGACAAATGGAAAGGAAGGGTACGGGTCTGGGATTCAACTCCGGACCAGCTGCTCAGTAAGCAGAACGGTAACCACTGGGCAAACCAGTTCACGCGATCTCCTTTTCTACGAAATATGCTACTGAACTCTGGTATAAACCATGGGAGACAAACCGAAATTATGTCAGTGTTAAACCATCGGTCAGAGCTGATGCTTCTTAATTTGTCTCCCACGCTACGATCGGTAAAGTCCCATCAACTAGGAAAATCGCGTTGACTGCAGTGATGAAAAAACTGACAACTGATATCATGGAGGAAACGTCGCTGGTGAGAATTAGAATCCCAGAACTTTTCCATTGCAGTGAGCAATTTGCAGCAACGAGAAGTTGAACATACTACTATCCGGACTGAATATAGCACACGATAATGTCCTGCTGCCCAAGAAAGTTGGAAGGAGATATTTATTCCTAACGTGGATCATGTCTACTGTTCTTATGAGGTCGGTGGATTTAATTTGTTATTATTCTATGGTACACAGAAAAAAAGAGCGTTCCCAAAAATGAAAACGGAGGATCAGGATTTTATCCTTTAAACATTATTTAGTTCATGATTACGTGATTCAGTTCACGTTGTATTTTTGCTTGTTCTCGAATTAGTTACTGCAGTTCACGGATCTGGGCCCGGTTTTTTTGACCGTGTATGTTTGACTGACATATTAATGATCGCATTATAATTACCATTGCTTAACATTTCCACAAAAACGGCCGATTTTTCATGGGTTTACCTTCACCCGCTCTGACGAAACTACCCGTGCAACATCAATCATAGTAACCCATGAGTCAGCAGACAAAATTTGACAGCTCTATCAGTCGATCTCTAACCGTGAAGGCAAAAACAGTGCAGCAACTCCGTTCAGAAGTGTGCGCGTTCAAAGAAAGGCACTCCACCGCGTCGAAAACGGACATCGTCGTGTGGACGCCGGATACGCCCGTTCCAGCATCTTCAACATCTTGGCACTATTATACAACAATCAGAGAATCGAAAGAAAGCCCGGTTCCGGACGGCCGACGACCCTGATCGACAAGAAGCTCGAAAGGATGTTGAAGAGGAAGACCGGGGAAAAAGTGGCTACATCGCTGCGTGCGCTTGGCCAGGAGGTTGGTTCAACCGGCCAAACAGTGAAAAAGTACCTGGCAAACTTGAACATACATGTCAAGAAGCGGAAGTCGCGTCCACTGGTTTCGGAGCTGCAGGCAGTAACGTAGCGGCAGCGGCTGAATAAGATGGTCAACTCGATTTTCCCGGTGAATCGAGACGACGACGAGACCTATCTCACCCTGGATGGCAACGACTGGCAGGGAAGTTCGTATTTTACTTTCACACGAAGAAAGTGGGCTCCGAGGTGAAGTTTATTTCACACACCAAGTTCCCCAAGAAGGTGCAGCTGTGACTGACAATCAGCGAGAAGGGGATATCAATGCCGCTCTTCTTTCGCTCCGGACTGGCCGTGAACGAGGAAATTTATAGTATGAAATGCCTACCGAAAGTTGCATCGTTCATCAAGAAATGCCATGAGGGTGAAAATGCGGTATTCTGGCCGGATCATCTGGCGTCGGCCCACTACTCAAAGCGATCGTTGGAGTAGATGGAGCGGCTGAATATCGATGTGGTAACCAAGTCGGTGAACCCGTCCAACGTCCCCCAGCTGCGCCCAATGGAGAGTTTCTGGGTCAACCTGAAGTGTAAAATCTACTCCAACAATGAATTCTAGAGAAATTGAGCTGTTTAGTGGAATACCTGCAACTAGAAATGAGAAGAAAAATTAGTGTTTTCCATTTAATTCCAACTACCTTTGCTTATCTTGACATCTTATCTTGACTTATCAAGATAAGCAAAGGTAGTTGGCATTAAATGGAAAATACTAATTTTTCTTCTCATTTCTAGTTACTCCAACAATGTTGTGTTGAAAACTGAGGAATTGATAGATAAAACGAAGAGGAAACTCCACAGTGGCGAATGTTCCGATTAACTGCCGGAAGACTGCTCGCAAGGGCGTAGAATTTGTTTGCAAGTAAGCTTAAATAATTAATTTCCATGGGAAATTTTTAAAATGCAATCATCTTAGCTTTTTTTATCACCATTCCAAAAAAGTCCATATAAAAAAAAGGTTATTTAAAATATTTGCGACAAAGATTGTTTCCTAGAAAATTTCATATACATTCAACTCGCTAAGTCGCTGATCTTTATCAACGAACGGTTTAACGTTGTTGTCATCTCTGTCATCAACCCCACTGACATGTTTCACTACTTTACTAAAATTAATTCTGGTATCTCCTGGCCTTTGTACATCATATGTGAAGTTTAAACGATGATCTATTCGATAAGCATGCCTTCGCACTATTCTCAGACGGTTTAGGAATGAACCCAATAGTCTAGTGCTCCTGGTCCAATCATTTTTCCTCAATCAATCCAGTGTTTTTCGAACGTTTCATCGCAGAAAGACTCGAATCAAGCTCAAATAAAACGATTCAAATTTGTTGTGTTAAATTTCCACTCTCATTATGTTGGAATCATCTTGCACAGTAGCACCTAGTCAACTTATTGGTACATTAAATCTGACAGTGTGAGTGACAACCCATACCATACCAATCTCATACCAATAAAAACAAATCTGTGGCGCAATCTGTTAGCAAAGAGAACAGACATACAGGCTCGAACATTTTTTCCCCATTTTACTGTGTAAATTTTTGAAAGCAAACCGTTGAAACATCAGCGCTGCCTAGTTTATGTTTCATCAAACTAAAATTGACAGCCTATAAAATCTAGAGGCGCACAAGTGGCGCCATCAACATACGATTCACAAAAACTTGCGGAAATGAGCTATAATTTCAAAAAAATAGTTGTAGAAATTTACACACGGAGGGCACTCCAGCTTGGATGTCTGTTCTCTGTGCTGTTAGGTTATTGCTATCTTAAGGGCAACCATGTTCTTACACGTTTAAATGAGATAAAGTAGAACTTGTGTCTGCGGTTTCATCAACAACAAGCAATCCGGCAACACTGTAGCAAGTATAAGTATAGTTGGTGCTTTCGAAGTACATCCATTGAAAATCCCTCTCAAATATAAATGAAGAAGAAGAAGTACATCTATTATTGCAGTTCTCTGGAAAACAACCACCACATTTCAATGGAGAGAAACGAAAGGAAAAACTTCCACACATGTAGTGACATCAACCATCTGACGTTTGAATTTCTGTATTTACAATGAATAGTTAACCTACCTACCATCTAAATATGAACAACGAATAGACTATTCAAATCAATATCTGTTCGGTTACCGCTCAAAAGGTTATTAATTCTATCTAACAATATCTGAACGGGCGAACAGCGATAGTAGTACAAACAGTCATGAGCTTTGCTCCATATTTGATAGATAAAGTTTGAGTTATCGTCGTCCACCATTACTTCATCTTCAACGTTAATATTGAGAAACTGTGATCTTCGACTATCTTCACTGTATGATGGCCATCTGATTCCTCCCCATTGACGTCCTCCGGAGTCGGATTTCTGCAATAGTTTCCAAATTACACTAATTACTGACAAAATATAAGCTGATTCTTACCCGAATTTGACAAAGTTCTCAAAATACCCAACATTCCGTTTAGCGACCTTCCACTCCGTTTCGAACGAACTCGGATCAGCAACAGCCTCGCGCACAATGTACGGTGAAAAAAGGTACCCAAGTCGTCACCGTGCATCGCCCCTGCATAACTCGGAGTCCACTCGATTTTTGTAGAATACATTCTTATATTTGCCGAACTTTCCGTCGTACTCGAATCGGTAGTAGAAGATTGGCTCCCGGTACGAGTTCGACTCCGACAATTGTTTCATCAACCTCTTCACCGGATAGTACATGTGGGATAAATCCGCCAGCTTTCCGAAAAAGTGCCTTCCAGCACCATGGGGTTGAACTTTATGCGCTAATTTCGCTGCGGCATCAATCATAGCCTTGACCAAACGGTAGGTGGACTTATTCTGTCCATTGGGAAAACTATCGTCAGCACTGAATTCTACGCTTGGAAGAGACGCGAATAGGGATGTGAATTCCAGCGAGGTCATACCAATCATCAGCGGCGCCTTGTTGACCGGTTTGGAGAGAATCAGTTCGTGGACTGGCTTTGTGACCAGCGCTTCCGGGTGCGTTTCATCTTCCACCATGGGTAGGAAAATTGGGAGACTAACCGTGGCGTAGTCGTACTTTCTACTACACGATTTCATTGCAAACAGATCTTTGAAATCGACGCTCATGAGCTGCTCGTACGTTGAGACGTTGATCGCTTGCAGATACTTTGGGATGAACTTATCCGGAATGTAGTTCATGGCCGAGGGAGCAAGCACCGATCCGGACATTGCAATCACTCGGTGGAACAATCCCCGGAATGGCTCCAGGAACATGTGGTAAGTTACCGAGTGAGCTCCCACGCTTTGGCCCATGATGGTTACGTTGTTTGGATCGCCTCCAAAGTGGGCGATGTAGTTCTGGACCCATTGAAGGGCAGCTAGGTGGTCTTTGAGGCCGTAGTTACCGGTGACGTTGAACTCTGGATGTCGAAGGAATCCTAGTACCGATAACCGATAGTTGAAGGAAACGATCATAACACTCTGAAAACGGTAGCAGTTAAGAACAGATTTACTTGAAATTAGTTTACAACAATTACACTCTCCATCAACAGGTCCACCCCAAACATATCCGTTTGGGGAGACCAAACTGCGTAGCTTCCACCATGGATGTACACCAGAACGGGTAGTTTTTGATCACCTTCAGCAAGCCTCGGTCGGTAGACGTTCATAAACAAGCAATCTTCTTCCCCCGAAACATTCGAAGCATCTTCGAAGCTATCGAGTTGAGCGCAGATACTTCCATATTTCGTAAGTTGCTCCGTCCCATTTGGAACTCGTAGGACTGGACTCTAGAAAGTGTGATTCATTAGGTGCTTTGCTCTGCTGTTCTGTATTCCACAGCGTAACGAACCTTGAACCTCAGTGGACCAATCGGTGCTTCAGCGTATCGAATTCCCAAAAATTCACAGTACTCCACTCCGTTGAACGTCCTATTCAGCACCCCAACTCCCGACGCACCTTCGGCAAAGCTCACCGTGCACGGATCGATCGCATCTTCTGCGTAAGCCAAGTCTGTGGGAATCACCGACAGCAGACTGCCTAGAATCACAACCAGAGCGGTCATCGCGAAAACCTAAACTGCAATTCCGCATCTTTCCTAAACAAACCCACCTTCATAGAGATTGCTGCTGTGATGCTGCAGCCGCACTCATTGATTTGAATTACAATTGTTAGCTGCTATGTGCGCGAGCACACGCTTTCTCCTCCCCTCCCTCGCGATCGAGCTTAGCCGCGTAATCGCAAAAGGTCGGCCGTGAAATGTGATAAGCCGGGCGGGCGGCGGAGCGTTGTAAGCCGCCGATCGTCAATTAGTTAATAATCCCGGTTATGAGCTTTGTACAGTTCCTATTCTAGAGGTTTACAGCATCATTAAGCGCCTACTCTCGACCGGGGCATCTCCCGGTGGGTAAACAAAGTCGAACTGTCTCAGTGTCAGTCAACGAACGAGCTCAAAGACTTGCGCTTGAATATTTATTAGACATTCCGCTGGGAAGGTGGGCAGTAATAAATCCAAATGATGCTCGGTCAGAGACGCGTAGTTGTTTGTAAACAATTTGAACGAGTCAGACAGTCGTGTAATGCAAGTCGGACTTGGAATTGCAGCAGAAATTCCGGAATAGATATTTGCCTTTTTGCTGCTGTGTTGGGGGTCAAATTGCGATTTCCATGATCATTTCGTGCTGGGAATTTAAATCACTTTTGGGAAACATTCAGCCAATCGAAAGTTCAGCCATAAATTCCCCCGTCTAATGGGTTTCCGTGAAATATTTAACTGACTACAAAAGCCCTCAGCCGGGAACATCGTCCGAATTAAATTTCATCATAATGGACTCCATGTCATCGAAGTTTTAAAATATGACAACACGAACTTTCGCTGTTCATCATGCCGAAATATGCGAAAATGGCTGCCATAAATCACCACGGAATGTTTGACAATAACGATCCTCTCAGAAAGCATCCCACAGTTTGCGCCCCCGGGATCAATCATTTGCATTCGAAAGGCAATCGCATTTTCCGCTCCGGCACAAACATTCATACGAAGCATACCTACCTTTCGGAAGTATCAATCGTAAATCAAGCCCCCAATTCTGGTTCTCCATCAATCAGCGATATGACTGCTCCCCCGGAATCACCATCAACAGCAACAACAAATGACTCCGCTTCATCTCGGCGGACTGTAAATGGCACGTACCGAATATCGAGAAATGGCCTCTCGCATTTTCCGGCGGTTCGACATCCACCCTCACTCCGAAGGAACAGCGAGAAGAGAATGGCATTTATTAATCTGTGTTTTTCCGAGAGCCCCATCCAAACGGCGGCAAAAGAACTCGCGAAGCTTTGAAAATTTGCCAAACATAGCGAGCAGCCAGCATTAGGGACTATTACTAACGGATGCTTTGGCACTCTCCATGTGCCATATTTCACACATCCAGCCGAAACTAACTATCGGCCATCGTTCAAACAACAACGCCACGGTTGTTCTGCACTTTCGGTTCGGATGATGGAATCTGCATCTCCCCTTTCGAGAGGGAACTTTGACTGAAACGAAAAAGTTTGCCCCTCGTCCTTCGCCCGCCGACCGCCACCAGTGATTCTGATCGAGGACCCATAAATAATCGTGGAAAAGTAATTTGTTTACCAAATGGCAATGTAAAGTAATTGCGAGCGATCTGTTTTTCTCGCTTCGGGTCCGTTCGTGAGTGCCAATGCCAGCGGCAGCTCGATGCGAACGAACTTGTGAAGGATATGGCAGGACTGGGGATGAATGGATGGAATATTCTAACGATGGATAAACATCAACCATATGACGTGTGCCTGGCAAGTCACGAGGAGTTTGTGAAGGGATGCAATTTTTCTCTAATGCTAGCTTTTGTTGCTGGTGCTGGCGATTGGATGATTGCATTTCTTTTTGTGTGTGTGATGAATAAATGACTGCTGCTGGGATCACGACAATATGCAACAAACGATATCCCATTGCTTTTGATGGATTGTAATGTGGACGAGATGGAGAGTGCCATTTTGATTGTCTATTCGCACATTCATTCCGGTGCACCCAATACTGACATGTCTTTAAAAACTGATTCACTCTCCGCTCATCCAGCATATTTCAAGGAAGTTTGGAAGCAGCAACCCAAGAAAAAACTAGTGTTAGCCAAATGATGACGCACTGAGATTAGTATTGTGGAAGCCCTCGTTCCCCTCACATTCGTCGATCCATTCCCGCCAGGGATCTGCCGCCGTCCCCGTCCTACTTGTGGGAGTGGGGAGGGGGGTCTTTTTCAAAACGCCTTTTCAGGCTAACATTTTCATTTGAAATAATGGACAAAAATTGTCGCTTTTTTATGGGTTTACCTTCACCCGCACTGAAAAACTACCCATGCAGCATCAATCATAGTAACCCATGAGTCAGCAGAAAAAATTGACAGCTCTATCAGTCGAACTCTCACCGTGATGGCAGAAACAGTGAAGCAATTCCGTTTAGAAGTGTGCGCGTTCAAAGAACGGCACCACGCCGCGTCAAAAACGGACATCGTGCGGCACTTTGTGGAAGCAGGACTAGCCCGTTCCGGCATCTACAACATCTTGGCACTATTATACAACAATCAGAGCATCAAAAGAGAGCCCGGCTTCAGACGGCCGACGACCCTGAGCGACAAGAAGCTCCAAAGGATGCTGAAGAGAAAGACCGAGGGAAAAGTGGCTACATCACTGAGTGCGCTTGACCGGGAGGTCGGTTCAACCGGCCAAACAGTGAAAAAGTACCTGGCGAGCATGAACATACATGTCAGGAAGCGGAAGTCGCGTCCAATGGTTTCGGAGCTGCAGGCAATGCCGTAGCGACTGCGGATCTGGCGTCGGCCCACTACTCGAGGCGATCGTTGGAGGAGATGGAGCGGCTGAATATCGATGTGGTACCCAAGTCGACGAACCCGCCCAACGTCTCTCAGCTGCGTCCCATCGAGAATTTCTGGGCCAACCTGAAGTGTAAGATCTGCTCCAACAATTTTGTCACGAAAACTGAGGAGGAATGAATAAATAAAACGAAGAAAAAACTCAAAACCATGCCTACACGCATGTTTTCGTCCACAATGGCGAATGTTCCGGTTAACTGCCGGAAGGCCACTCGCCAAGGCGTAGAATTTTTTTTGCAAATAAGTTTAAGTAATTACCTTCGATGGTAAATTTATCAAAAGCAATTATTTGTCATAGCTATTTTTTATCACCACCCGAAAAAATCCATTTTTTATGCAAACGTCACCACAACGCCATTATTTGCCCTGCCAGACCTGATTCGCCCTTCGATTTCAGTTACTCTGATTGTACGTCTGCTTTGTTTCACGGACTAATGGCTTATTACCAGAATGAGTATTTCTTAGCTGCCGTCGAGTCCAACAACGACGTAATAGTTTCAACCGAAACCTGGCCCAATGATCAAATTCATTCCGCTCAACTAGGGTGCGAGACGGGTTTTAAGCACTTTATGCATCACCTGGGATGTTTGATGAAGCTGTATGTAATCTGTAACTAGAACTGCCAATATTTAGACGTTAAACCCTCTGTTTTCTTCTTATCTATCGGAACTTACCTTCAGAAACGAACTTTAGCCTAAGAAAATTTCCTGACGCGAAAGGAGTGTCCATTCTGTTGTTTGAGGAAGGTTTCAAGCATCAGTACAGGGACCGATTCCGGCATCCTAGGTCGTTGATCCTTGCGTTGCCGAATGAGTGTGGTGTGCAGATGTCTGTTTGTACTTCGCTGGAGCCATCAATTTTATTTTCCTGGATATGAACGGTTTATAGGAAGACATTGCATCGTTCGTGACAGATAAAACCATTTATACTATACAGGTTATGGATAATAATCTGGTGAGATCCAACCATAATATGCTATATTTTGTTCGAAATTTAATAGTTTACAAATATCTGTTATATATAATTAGAAATAAGTCGAGGCATAACAATATTGAAACACCTGTGTTGCAGCCCAGAAAAGCGGAAAATAGAGGAGTGTATCAACTTTCTTAGCTTCGTCACTTATAAACATATAAATATGCTTACGCTTTCTCGCCAAGGAAAGTTTCCCGCTCAATCCCATCCAATTTTCAACTCCGGATATCTATAAAGGTAGCATCATGAGTTCTCAGCATCTTCTTATGTAGACATCTAATCAAAACTTCCCTCCCATGCCTTGCTGATTATAAGGACCTGGCCAGGTGTTGTCCAAAGAAATCGATCGATGAAAAGCCTGTCATACCCAAGGCAGCTCTTCTGGCGCTTCCATCGTCTCTACAGCAGCCAACCCAGGATTAAAGCTATGTCCATTTAGAATCCTTGACGTACAAATAAGTTTAATACTTCAAAACAAAGGTAATTCACTGTGTTTTAAGGAGAAAATATCAAACCAAATCATTTCTGTTCGTTTCAAATGAAAATTTGCACTTTCTTCTTTTTGTTTTTTGTCTTTTTAGGGTGGCTTTTAACCTCCTAGCTAGTTCGTCACCTGCACTTTCTTTTTATTCCTCTCATCAAATGCTGCACACCTCCGGATTCAACTTTCTTGACACATTTGTTGCACATTTTGTTCATCTGAGTCGCGTCCCGAGCCGTTTTTCCATTTTTCTTATGCTTCCGCTTCATTATTGCCCAAAATCTCTCGATGCGCCGGAACTGCAGGCAGTTGGGTGGACGGGGCTTTGGGAAAGAGCTGGGTTTGATGAAGGTGTTATAGTGAAATACGTGATCGCTGGATTGGGAGAGTTCGTTAATACAGTTGGGAGAAAACATTGAGATTGTAGAAGAACTGATATCGCAGCTGAAATGGATGCAAGGGATGAACGATACACCGATAGAATCGGCTGCTTTACGGGTGGCCGAGAGGAAGAAGGAGAAGGTAGCAACTTGCATTGAATGTAGTCAATGCCAGGTCTGGTGGTAGCGAACCAACCAATACGAATTTGGTCGAATTCGAAGGAAACAAGGTGAATGTGGACAAAATAGTGAAAACGGTAGTGAAAATCGACGAAGTTGAAGTGTCGGTAAAACACATTGGCCTTAGAGAACGGCACTGATTCTAGGCCGAGATTTGTTGAACACAGAGGTGTAGAGAATTTTGTCGGGATCGAGAGCGCAATACAGTTCGGAAAGAATCGGATCAGATGGTTGTAGAGGTGCAGCCGAGGAAATATGAGACGATTTTTACGATTGGCAGTCACGTGCAATACTCGGAGATCCTTGAAGAAGATGTCAATAAATGCTGAAGGACATAGAGATGAAATTTCAAAATTACTGAATCGGTACCGATCTTGCTTCGCGACGAACATGTAAGAATTGGGTGTTGCAAAAGGCACTGAAATGAAAATAGTTTTTAGCGATAGGGATCCAGTGTACATCAAGCCACACTGCTTGGAGTATGCCCGAAAACTGCTCTGCGGGGTATAATGGAAGAATTGATTGAAGCAGGTATTGTGACGGAGTCGAATTTGCCGGCTGTTGATCTTGTATCGCGTTTTCCACTCGTGACGGTCATCACCACTTTCTACGAATGCCGTTTGAGTTAGCAAATGGGAGTTCGGTACCCAGCGAGCTATGAACCAGTTAAAATCGAAGCTTAGGAAGGAAGGTATCGTGGCCTATATTGACAATTTAGTTGATTGGTGGAAAAGACGTGAAGGAATTGATGAGGATTTACCATAAATCTAAAGAAATCACACTTTTTAAATCCTCTGTTGGTTTTCTCGGTTTTGAAGTGTCGAAGAACGGAATCCACTCAGGGGCCATTAAGATAAAGGCCGTTCGGGAATTTCCCGTGCCGGAAACTGTACTGAAAGTTGAACTATTTCTCGGATTGGCCGGTTTTTTCGAAGTTTCATCCCCCAGTTCAGTGTGTTGCAGCTCCGTTGTTCACGCTGTTGTCGAAAGATGCTGATTTTTAGCGGGAAAAGGGATCAAGCTAACGCGTGATCAAGATTATACGTTTTGTAGATTACTTCATTCCACCACGTAAGTCGAATGGACAACAGCTCTGCCTACTTGTGATTCACTCTTCGTTGATTGGAGTGGCTATGGAAATACTGACCCAGTAGGATCGTCAGATGATAATGTTCGGAGACGAAAGATGACAGCATTCATTTGAACAGAATCTTTCAGTTGTCTTTTGGTTCAAATGACAGTGTTGGAAGTTTTGTTAAGTATGTACCGTCTGGGAAAAAATCGGCCTACTCGATTGTTTTTTAATTTTTCCTGTCACAGGTTGTGACGATAAGTTGTGACAATTTTTCAGGACTATTGACACAATATGGTATGAAAACTTTATGAATTTTATATCACATAACATGTGAGACAAACCGTTATCGAGATTTCAGTTGAAATGGGTATAGGGGTTAATTATAGAAGTCCAGTCGGAGCAACTCGACTCGACACTTGTCACTGTCGAGTCGAGTAAAATTGCACATTACAGAAACCGACTGAAACTGATCGAGTCGATAACGGAGGTCAACTGTTAACTATAATGTTGAAACTTTTTCCAAATGCTCGAAATATTACATAATGTAGTAATTGTAACTTTAATCAATTTAGCTGTCATTTTTGAGAGCTGAAGAACAGGTATTGACATTTTTCACTCTCTGTTCTGTGAATTTCTCTAATGTTTTTGTTAATCAGAAAAACTCATTGGAGCCCTGTGCCAATGTTGCGATTTGAAATACATTGCGGGGAAGTTATTAATTATTATGTGCACAAGTGTCAATATACATATTTCAAAAATGATTCAGAAGAGGGGTTATTATCTAGTCATCACCAATTTATACGTGTGATGATACTGAAGCTATTGACAGTACTACATAATTCTTAAACATTTAACATTAAAGGATGCTGTATAGATATGCGTTGGATCGGTCTCACTTTAACGATTATATCTCGAAGTTCTCTGACCTTCTGGTAAAGCATTCAATCTTTTTCCTAGCCTTCTGGTATTCTGAGTAGGGACTTTTTCAAAATCGAGGATTTTTTTTTAATTTTTGGAGGATTTTTTGAACTTTGGAAGAATTCTTAAAACTTTTTTGATATTGATGATTTGCTAAGCTTCTTGTTTTTTATACTTCGCTGCTAAACTTCAGCAAAGTTTTCTTGACGATCAAATCTCTCAAACGAGGTGAGATGGAAACCAAAGAATTGTGATTCCTACATCAAGTTATGTCCTAGCTCAAAGAACGATGGGAACGGTTGAGGAGATGGTGTTCACCATATTTTTATATGGTGCCATGAGCAATGAATATCATTATAATCATATGAATGATTTTAGTATTGACTACTTCTTCTGTTTGCCAGTGATTTTTCCTTGAATTTCAGGAAGCTCTTTTCTGATCTTCGACAAATCTCTTTGCTGTCAAAATTCTGGGATGTTTACATTTGAACTTTAATCAAGTTTCCTCATGAACGTCAAGACAGTCACTCCAGATTTTCTTGTAAATATACATCTAACAACCCAACTCTCACCTTCCAGGAACAGTTCATAATTTATTTGCTGAACTTAGTTACTGTCTAAACTTCTGACGAGTCCCATCCTTAACTGCAAGGAAAACCTCTCCAAAACTCTGGAAAGCTCTCTCCAGAATTTCTTGAAAAGTATTCTAAAATTCTGAAGTTTGCTCCTAAATTTCTGAGAAGTCCCTTCGGTACTTTATAATAGTTGTCTTCTGAACT